>VSMD01094788.1:0-34698 GCA_008750895.1 Mirza zaza | reverse complement strand
GGGGGGGGGGGGGGGGGGGGGGGGGGGGGGGGGTTGGTGGTGGTTGGGGGGGGGGGGGGGGGGGGGGTGGGGGGGGTGGGGGGGGGGGACACAGTTGGTGGTGCGGCAGGCGGGCGCGGCGCTCTCCGGGCCGCGGTCCGGGCCGGGCAAGGCGGCGACCGGGCACCGGGCAGCAGCAGGTGCGGCCCGGGCGCGGATCGCGCTGTCCCGATGTGGCGTCAGGGCCCCGAGTTCGCCCAGGGACACTCATCCTCCAGGCGCCGCGACCTCTCCGCCCGGCAGGGAACCCGGGGGCGGACACGCTCCCCGCGCGGGACACCGCGGGGCGGACTCGGGCTCCCGGGGCAGGGCGGGGCGGGGGAAGGGGCGGCGCGACCCCGGGGTGGCGCGGCCGCGGGCCTTGCAGCAGATGGAGCAGGGGTGCGGCTGGCCCTTTGAAGGGACCGTTCTGGTGGCGCCCGCCTGTCATCCCAGCACTCGGGAGGCTGAGGCAGGAGGTTTGCTTGAGCCCAGGAGATTGAGGTTGCTGTGAGCCAGGCTGACGCCACGGCACTCACTCTAGCCTGGGCAACACAGCAAGACTGTCTCAAAAAATAAAATTAAATTTAAGAAAATTAAAAAATATATTTCTTACTCTCCAGCCAGGCGCCTCCCGATCCCTGCGGCCCCATCCCAGCCGCCGCCCTCACCTGACCGTCAGCCAGGTGGTTTCCACACAGGCTCCCCAGGAGCCTCCTCCACCCTTGTCCCATCTGGTGCTGCCAGGACACCCTCCTGAGCCGCCTCTCGTCCCCAGGACCAGAGCGCTGTGGGGGGCGCACAGCCTCGATGGCCAAACACCGGGCCCTGGGCACGGCCGTCAGGCGTCCAGAGCCCCCCAGCCAGGCGTGAGGGGGTAAGGGTAGCTGGGGGGCAAGTTTCTGTCTCCTCTGGCCTCCATCAAAGACCCCCAAACGACCACCCCCGCTAACTGGAAAGGGGGCAGACCCAGCAAGCGCACTCCTTGGTATTTGCTCAAAGGGGCGGAAAAGCCCAGGGCGACACGAAGCCTGCACGGATGTTCGCAGCAGCTGTCCTCGCAAGATGCCCTGCCATGGACGCGTGTCCCTCCCCATGCCAGGCTGTGCTTTGGCGCAGAGAAGAGAGGCACTCTCAAGCCATAAAGAGCCCGAGAGCCTCAGGTGCACACTGTTACGGGAAAGACGCCAGTCGGAAGAGGCCACACGCCACGGGCTCCAACTGCAGGACACACTGGGGAGGACAAAAGGACGTGAAAAGGACAGTGAAAAGTCAGTGGTTTGCGCAGGTCGGCGGGGGATGGGCAGGGGGGCACAGAGGATGCGTGGGCGGTGAGGCTGCTCCACGCGACACCACAGTGGCACATACGCGTCACTCACGTTGCCCCAAACCCCCGAGGAGACCATGGACCGACTTGGGGTGACGATGACACAGGCTCATTAGCGCAGGTTCATGGATGGTAACAAGTGCACCACACCAATTCGGTGTCCGCCCAGGAATGGAGGGGGGTGTGGGGGGCGGACACGATGGGAACTCTCTGTACTTTCTGCTCAACTTCCTGTAAACCTAAAACTGCTCTAAAAAATAAAATCTATTAATGTCCCTAAAGCGCGTTGGGGAGTTTGGCTGAGGCCCAGCTGCTGCCCCAGATGGGCGCCATCCTGCCTGCCATCCTGCCCGCCGTCCTGCCTCCCTTCCGTGGACCCGCGAACACTGATCCTGCCTGGACACTCTTCACCTGCTCTTCCCTCCTGGGCCGAGTCGAGGGTGGGGGTCGCAGCTAAGTCACAGCTTCACTGGGCCCCCTGGGGCCACCGTCCACCCTGTCTCCTGCTGTGATGCCCTCTGAGCAGGCCTACCCAGCCACAGGGTGTGCTGGTTTTAACTGGAACATTCTGCCAGGGAGAGGGGCAGAGCAGGGCCCGGTGAGCCGTGGTGAGCACCCCAAGCTGGAACAGTCCACGGCTGCCAACAGCTGAGCTATTCCGGGATTTCAGAGGTGCCCCTGCCGCCGCCAAGTTCCTGTCTGGCTAAACGTCACTCTATTAACTTTAAGCACAGGGTCCCCACTGCTCTGGGAGCCTCCGATGGATGCCTCCCCTGGCCCCCGGGGTCACCCCGGATCCTGGCACGTAGCAAAGGCTACTGCATCGGTCAGTGGGCTGCACCCAGGCCCCAGGACCCCTCCTACTTTGCAAACGTGGAAACTGAGGCTCGGAGACTCGGGGATGATCTGGAAGCCACACCGAGAGCCAGTGCTGAGGGCTGGGCTGCCTCCCTCGGGGGCTTGGCCCTGCTCCTGCTGCCCCAGATGGCCCGGTGCTCCCAGCAGAAGGGGAAGAGCTGGGTGTAGGCTCAGCCGTGGGACTCAGGGACCCTCCCATCCCACAGCTAGGCCCCCGCTAGGGAGAAAGCCCATTGGCACATCACTGAGAAGTGTTGCTCTCCAGGTGTGCAGGGGTCAGAACATCTACAATCAGACCTGGCCACGCCCAGCGCCACGGCACCCCCACACTCCGTCCAGGACGCTCCCACAGGTGCAGGTGGAGCACGGTGGCCCACGCCTGCAGCAGGGCCCCCCGAGGAGGAAGCACTCCTTTAATTTAAACCTAATTAAGTGAATTAATTTAAAGTCAGTTTGTCCCTTGCGAGAGAAATTAAGCATGAAGGAACGAGATTTTGCCAGGGTTGAGCTCTGAACGGCCATATGCCATCGCAAGAGCTAAGGCTCTGGTGGCCCCCAACTCAGTAAGCACGTGTTCCTCCAAGACGGCAACCACGCCCAGTCCTCCCTGGGAGAAGCGTCACTCCACGTCCCCGGGACACCCTGGGTTGGCCCGTCCACCACCGGCAGCACCCCCTCCCGCACTCTGCTCCTTGCTCTCCCGCACGGCTGCTGGTCAGCGCCCCTGTCCGGCCTTCAGGCTCAGGGACCAGGACACGGCCCAGCCTCCGTGCAGAGAGGCTGCGGCATTCACGGTGGAGGTTCTGGGAGCCCCTGAGACCCCACAGGCTCCTGCCCCAGCGCTGGGCCCATTGCCCGGCCGCCAGGCCAGCCCCATCCTCAGGCGGCACAGAACTTCCTCTGCACAGCCACCGGCTGCCCCACCCCCTGCAAAACAGAGTGAGTAGACGCTGTTTCATTATCGGCCAGGAACCTGGACCCAGGATAGCTGTGGCGTCACCCTTGCCAGCCCTGGTGTCTATGGCGGGCAGCGGAGGGGCAGGTGAGGTGCCTGGTATGGATGGCGGCACACAGATCGAATCCCCACCACCCACGTCCAACCGTGGGGTCTCCCGACCCGTAGTCACAGGCCAGCACCTCTTGGGCCTTGGCCTCTGGCCACACCACTCTCCTGGACGGCCTGAACCTCAAGCATCCCGTGTTTTTTTCAATTTTTTTTATTTTAACTTTTTTTGTAGAGACGAGGTCTTGCTATGTTGCTCAGGCTGGTCTCAAACTCCTGGCCTCAAGCAGTCCTCCTGTCTTGGCCTCCCACGTGTGGGATCCCAGGTGTGAGCCATCGCACCCCCAAAGGCAAGTGACTCACTAGAGCTGCTCACTACGTCTTCTTGGGCATCTTCCAAATGTTGGGGGCAAGATGATCTTGAGAAGCACGAATTCTCTGGAACGTGATGCAGAGGTCAGCTTCGGGTGCCCAGAGGGACAGGCGCCCCACGGGCCAGGGCAGACCCTGCAGTGCCTTGCTGGGCCCGCACTGGGCTGAAATGGCCCTGGGTTCCTGCAGGTGGAGGGGGGCCGGCCCGGGACATGGTGGCCGAGGGGACTCAGCAGCAGGGGCGGATCCGGGTCTGAGCAGGGCACCAGCTGGCAGCTCCCGGATTCCTGGTCCAGGCAAAGGAAGGAAAATCTGGGGCACGGCCCTGTGGTGGGGCTGCCGGCCTTTCTCCCACGCTGGCCACGGACGGCCTCCTAGGGCCGCTCCAGCCAGAGGCTCCTCCACAAACTGGGCAAAACTGGTCAAAGCCTTTTGGGGACACTCCCAGGACCCAGGTCCCTCTTTAGACGTGGAAATGGGACGCTGGGTGCCTGGGGAAATAGCTGTGAGGAGGGGGTGCCTGGCCCTCTCCGGGGGCCCTGGGGGGCCATCCCCAAGTACACCACCTGGGAAGAAGCAGCGTCAGTCTTCAGTGGTGCCCACAGGGCCATCCCGGGGTCCGGCCAGACACTGGCCGCCAGGGGCAGGGAGCACTCGGGCTCCTGACAGGCCAAGAGGACAGTAAACACCAGAGGTCACAGCCTCTAAGCCAGGAGGGGCCTTTGGGGTCCCAATAAACCCCTCCTTTAAAGATGGGGACCAGACACCCAGAGGCTAGAGGGCCAATTTGTGGCTTAACACTATGTGGGTGCTGACGGGGCCCCAGGGGCTGCCAGGCTCTGGGACCGCATGCCTCCTGTGTCCCAGCATGAGGCCCAGCCCAGAGAGCAGCCAGGAGATAAGCCAGGAAAGGGGCTGGAGGGTGAAGGACGGGCAGACCAGGAGGCACTGCTGAGCCTGGGCCCCACCCCACCCAGAGAAGGGCCAGGAGACCCAGGCTTGTAAATGCCAGGGTGGGGGGTGGGGGTGGGGGTGGGATCTGAGGCAGAAGGGGGTGGGGAAGGAGACCTGGTGGTCACCTGCAGGTCAGCGCGAGCAGAGGCCACCCCCACCTAACATATGCCCTCCAGGGGACCCTCTGCACAGCCACCCAGCCCCGCAGGGTCCCTGTGGGTGAGTGACCTGTCTGCCCAGCCCTCCCCAGGATCCACTGGGCCCTGGCGAAAGCCCCTCGCCTGGGAGCCCACCACCCTCTTTCATCCTCCAGCCCCTACGTTCCTCCCGGCTCTTCCGCCCTGGCCCTGACCCTGCCTCCCCTGAGACCCCTGGCTTATCTCTGGCTCCCCGTGGCCCTGGACGTGAGTGCCATGCACATGGCTGTCTGGCCCCAGCTCTAGGCTTCCAGGGACCCACCTGTCACCTCTGGTCCCTGCAGCCCCTGGGCTGCCTCAAACCAGCCCCGCAGACAGCCCTGGGCATGGCTGGGGGAGTGGGAGCCATGGCAGAGCTCGAGGGGACCCTGCCTGGCTGCACCCCCCTGGCCCCAATGGCTGGGCCAGCTCTGCCCTCAGACCTTCACCTGGCGACGGCCACGCCCAGCCGTGGTAAAGGTCAGGCTGCCCAGGTCTCATCCTAAGAAGATGACTTCAATACATTACCATTTTTTATAATAATAGTGTTTGAATAACATTAGACAGGTGGGTTGAATGGCGACCCCCCCAAATTATGTCCACCTGGAACCTGTCAATGGGGCCTTGTTTAGAAAAGGGGTCTTTGCAGATGTGATTAAGGATCTTGAGGTAAGATCATCCTGGTTTGGGGGGACCCAAGTCCGATGACAAGGGCCCTTCTCAGAGACACAGGGGGAGGGTGGGGCGGAGGGATGGCCACAGGCCAAGGAGTGTCTGGAGCCCCCAGAGCTGGAAGAGGCAGGAAGGAGGCTCCAGCGGGGCAGTGTGGTCTGGACTCCTGGATTTCAGATGTGTGTCCCCAGACCCGGGAGAGTGTATACCGTTGTCGTGGCACCGGCTGTGGTCACCGGCCAGGCACACTGCACGTCCAGAGTGTGGGGCGGGCGGGAGAGGCAGCTCATGCTCTCCTCAAAAGGCAGCAGCGAGAGCCCCGCAGGCCCCTCCCCCGGCAGGCCTCGGCGCTCCACGGCAGCCAAGAGGCACGAGGGGTCCCCGGGGCACACGCCCCACGCCCTGGTGTGCACCCGGGCACAGCCAGTCTCTGGTCCCCCTGCATCCGTCCCAGGCTGGGACGTGCCCGAGGAAGTCACCACAGAAACTAGTGGAGGCCGAGCTTAGGACCCTCCCTCCCGAGGGCCGAGAGCAAGTGACCAGTGACCCTGGGCGCATTGCCAGTACTCTGCCAACACCCAAGCGCTCCAGGACAACACTGTCTGCCTCGTGCTCCGGCAGTGTCAGGCTGTCTTCCTGCCCACCCTTAGGTCGGGGGGACGGGGGCGGGGCGGCGGGGGGGGGGGCGAGGAGGGGCCGGAACACCAGGCACACCAAGCAGGGTGGCTCGGGGCACAGGGCACTGCAGCAAAACCCATGCCTGGGCCCAGAGGCCGAACCCAGCAGGTCCCTCCAGCCCCTGGACGGGCCAACAGTGCGGCAGTGCCCCCCGCACTGCCCCCAGCAGGACTGTCCCCTGGGCACAGGCCAGGGCCCAGCCCATCCAGGGCTCCCATGCGCCTGCAACCTCACCCCCAAGTGTTTGTGGGGGCCTCCACGGCCAGTCCTGGAGCTGGGGGTGCAGCCAGGGCCCTGCCTGCCCTCCAGAAGGTGCGGCCTGCGGACCCCGGCCTTCCCCACATCCAGTGCCTCCGAGGGCCACCTCTCCGCCGCCCGCCTTCAGACTCCTCCTGCGCGGTCCCGTTGCCACGCCTCCTTGCGGCAGTGGCCCGGGCAGCTGCCCTTCCCGACCCCTGTGCTGCACCCACAGTTAAGGCTCTGCGATGTCCTGCGCAGGGTCTCAGGCGGAGTCGCCACTCCAGGTGGCTGAACAAGCCCACCGGAAGTTTCAGCTTGACCTCCGCTTCGCAAAGAAACACCGGAGTCATCGCTGAGCTCGGCCACCTGGGCAGGAGGGAAAGCCATCAAGGGAGCCTCCAAATCCCTCCACTTCCCTGAGTGCACGCACCACCTGCCGCAGCCGCCATCCTGGTCTGCGGCCATGCATGCGGCCGGGCCCAGGGTGGGAGCGTCGTCCCCATCCCCATGGCCTGCCCAGGGAGGGCCGGCTCCACAGGCCCCCAAACTAAGGAAACGGCAGCTCAGCAGAAGCTCCACGTGACACCAGTGGCCTTTTCCAAACAGAACGGGCGTGCACCAGCACGTCTGTGAGCCAGCGCTGGGCAGGGGCTGAGAGCCGGTGCTCCAGACCCACACCCAGGCCGCACCTCCAGCGGCGGCGACTCAGGGCCGGCTGAGCCACTCGGCTGTGAGCAGTCGGAGCAGACTGTGCTCAAAGCCACGCTGGGCGCATGGGCGCCATTCCCCCGTGGGCCGCGGTGAGAAAGGCAGGAGCCTGACCAACAGACGCCCACTGCACTGAGCTCCCAACCAAGTCTGCCTAGGAAAGCATCTGGGGTCCCAGGGTGTGGCAGCCCCCACATTTCACCTTCTGAAACGTGACCTTAGCCCTGGAATAGGCATGCGGGACTCAGGCTGCGTTCACAGGAGCCCGGGTGGCCTGGTCCGGGAAGCGGCAGGACAAGGCCCCGAGCGCCCCCCAGCGGCCAGCCCGGAAGCGGACGTCACCTCCGCAGCAGCGGAGAATCGTTTTTCTAAAATCCCACCGCCCCAGAATCAGCAACCGGCAGGTGTCTACCTCCACTGACATCTGCCCACTGCTGCGGCACCTTCTAGAACTCCACCACCAGATCAAAGCACGGATCCACAATTATCAGAAGACAGGACGAAGTAAGAACAGACGTCCCACCGCCCGGGGCCTGTGGGGGCTGAAGGGCGGGCGCAGCAGAACGCAGGGACAGCAGCGGGGAACCCCGCCTGCAGGACCAGCCACGGGGAGCAGGAAACTCACGCTCAGAAGGGAAGTGCCACTCCCGTAGCCAGCACATGCTCAGCCTCTCAAGGCAGGCCACCTCCAGGAGGCAGGTGCAGCCGGGCACGTTCGCTGGCCTCCTGGCTCTCGGCTTACAGGGGGAAGATGAGCTCAGCAGCAGCCGGGCGCCGACCCAGATCCTGGGAAGGTTTGGGTTCCGCAATTGATGGGACCAGGAGCCGCCCCCGAGGACAGGCC
Organism: Mirza zaza; assembly: GCA_008750895.1. Taxonomy (NCBI): domain Eukaryota; kingdom Metazoa; phylum Chordata; class Mammalia; order Primates; family Cheirogaleidae; genus Mirza; species Mirza zaza. Next base: position 26,848 of record VSMD01094788.1, on the reverse strand, counting down.
TGTCCAGCGGTGCTGGCCCACCACCAGAGTGGGTCCTCAGAAGGGATTTCTCAAGCTTGGCTCTTGTCTGTTTTCAGACAGGGTCCTGCCCTGTCGCCCAGGCTGGAGTGCAGTGGCGTGATCACAGCTCACTGCAGCCTCCAACTCCTGCACTGAAGCGATCCTCCTGCCTCAGCCTCTCCTGGTTAATTAAAAAAAATTTTTTTTTTTTGTAGAGACAGGGGTCTCGCTATGTTGTCCAGGCTGGCCTTGAACTCCTGGCCTCAAGTGATCCTCCTGCCTTGGCCTGCTGGGATTACAGGTGTGAGTCACCTCGCCTGGCCCACAGGGAACATTTTCAGGGATAAACACCAAGCTTCCAGGCCTGAAAAAAGCAGAGCACCCCTTTAACATCAACACCCCCTAACGATCCCCCACGACGAGGTCACGAAGCTACGGCTACCCGCATAGACCTGGACGGCGCGGGGCAGCCAGCGAGGGGGGTGCTGGCAGCTGGCGGATCTGCTGCTCTGGTTCAGTCTGTTCCTCCCAACACTGGGACCCTTGCCAAACCTGGCTCTGCCCTCAGGGGCGTCCCCAACACTCAGGCATTGGCTCAACGCGGGGACTCACCCCCATGGCTCTCCCCTGGCCCACCCAGCCCCACGCAGCTGAGACCTCATGTGTGACGGTCTAAGCCTAGAAACTCACTCCAATGTCAAGTTTTCTGCACCCAGTCTTAATACTCACCGAGTTTTGGGGATTGCTGCTACCAGGTAAACCGAAGGAACACCGACCTTCGCTGCTGGTAGAACTTTACCCAGAACTGATGGCTACTCCACAGTCAGAGCTGGTGACAGCGCCCCGGCACTGAGCTGCAAGTCCACTCGCCGCCTCAGCCGATCGATGCCCAAGTAGCAAGACTGGAGCGAGTCCACGCCCAGGGTGAGGAGCCGACTTCGCTTTCCCTTCCTCCACGGCGGTGCCTGAAAACTGACATGGTCGAGTGCACGTCTTATTAAAATCACTATCTTTATTTCTTTTGGATACTCCCGTTATGGCTCTAAATTGATTTTTACCTTAGGCACGTAATGAGGTTGCATTTCCCCTAAGTTTCACTGTGAGACAGCAAAGGAAGCCTTGGAGAGTAAGTGGTCTAAAGGGGGCAGAGAGGGCTGGCCCCGCCGGAGCCCACGCCCAGGCCCGGCACACAGGGCGGCCGGCCATGTGCAGACCGTGGCAGCACCAGCGATGGCCATGTGTGGCAGCCTGGGGCATAACCCTGATCACACCAGCTCTCACCCGGAGGGGAAACCACCTGGCCAGACGCGCCCCAACTGCAGGCTTTGGCTCCCGAGGACCCACAGGGCCACCTCCCCACACGGCCAGCTCACCTTGAACTCGACTGAGGCCACGAAGAGCCAGTGGGGAAGGGGACCACAAACCGCAGGGCTGGCCGCAAACCACTCCACAGAGCCAGGCCCGGTCTTCTCGGAACACTGTGAATAGCAGGTGCAAACCATACGCAGGAGAACAAGGGGTAAGTCCAGGAAGCTGATGTTACCTGAGGTCCCAATTGTACATGTGGCTGCTGCTGAAGTGCCCACCAGGTTGGCCTCGCTGGGTCCCCAGGTGGGACAGGAAGCTGACCTCTCGGGAGCCGGAGCCACTGGGTGGGCAGCCCCACGCCCCCGAGCCCGCTGGGCAGTGCGTGCTGCAGGCCAGACACTCCTGCTCCGCTCCCAGGAGTGCTAAGGGACAGTTTCTTCCACCGAAACTAGCTGCCTGGGTGCTTTGACAGGTGGGCACCGACAGACGTTTCTCACTGAGGGGCTCCTTAAATGTCTCCACAACAGTGTCCGGTGTGACCACTGCCGACGGGGAGCTCACTACTGGCACCTGCGCCTGCCCGGGGCTGGGCCACACCAGGGACGTTCTCCACGAGGAGCGAGAACACGCAGAGCCCTCGGGGCCGTCTGGGCCATGCTCTGTGTCTGAGGTGCAGGGGAGAGTTGGCGGCCCAGGGCCGGCCCCCGGGTTTGGGAAGGAACAGCCCCACCGGTGGGGCGGTGACATGGGGCAGTGCAGGGAAGAAGAAAAACAGAGTAAAGACATTCGGGATAAGAATCAAAGGATCCTGTACTCTGACTCTGATGGCCAAAGACGAAACACAGGCAGATCACACTGAAGGAGTGCAGAGCAAATCCTGGAAACTCACTGTACCACACAGCTTCAGGGATATAGTCGTAATCACCGTTGTTGTTTTTTTTTTTTTTTTTTTTTAAGAAATGGGGTTGGCCGGGCGCGGTGGCTCAAGCCTGTAATCCTAGCTCTCTGGGAGGCCGAGGTGGGCGGATCGTTTGAGCTCAGGAGTTCGAGACCAGCCTGAGCCAGAGCAAGACCCCGTCTCTACTAAAAAAATAGAAAGAAATTAATTGGCCAACTGAAAATATATAGAAAAAATTAGCCGGGCATGGTGGCGCATGCCTGTAGTCCCAGCTACTCGGGAGGCTGAGGCAGGAGGATCGCTTGAGCCCAGGAGTTTGAGGTTCCTGTGAGCTAGGCTGATGCCACGGCACTCTAGCCGGGGCAACAAGAGAGAGACTCTGTCTCCAAAAAAAAAAAACGATGGGGGTCTATGTTGCCCGGGCTGGACTCAAACTTCCAGTCTCAAGTGATCCTCCCAGCTCAGTGTCCTGAGTAGTGGGACTCTGTATCTCAACATAAGGCTTAGATGTGACATTTACTACCTTTAAAAAGCATTTTTAATATTTCTGCCCAGAAGTTTTAAACCTAAATCTCAAGAACAATGAAAACACCTAGATCTGGAAGAAGAAATGCTTCCAGAGAGCACCCTTATGCGGCTGGAACGGCCCAGCGCCCAGCCGAGGCCCCCACACCGAGGCCGCTGGGGCCAGGCACACCAGGGCTGGGAGGGAGCGGGGCTGCCTCAGGCATCGGAACCCCGACTGCTTAAGCAATAATCATGAGCCGAGCTCACAAAAAAAGGGAAACATTTTCTCATTTTAAAGCTCAGATAATGTTTTTTTTTTTTAAAAAAGGAAAAGGCTGTGCCTGGGGAGATGAGCTCAGCTGATGCGACTTCCGCAAAGTTCCTACGCCCAATAACAACGTGAGACTGCCACAAAGTGTGTCTACGAGACCAACCAAAACGCCCACGTGGCCGCAGCACCTGCCCCGGCTCGTGAGAACGCAAACATTCAGGAGATGCCCGGTTTCTTCCTCGGCACCAAATAATAGTAAGACAGAAAATAGGAAAAAGAGATTTTATTTATTAAAGAAAAGTCATCTGTCGGTTACTCTAGTTAAATTAGTAAGTTGACATTAACACTTTGGATCGAAACATGCCTTCTGTCGACAACAAGTGGACTCTACAAGCAATGCTTAAGGGTCAGGTCAAGCAGCATCGCGAGAGCCCGAAGGAACACTCTGAGAGGACGTCCTTCGGCTTCCTAGCCCCAAAGCCACTCTTCCTAGACGCCTGTCAGAAACGCAAAGCGCTGCCTTAGGAACTGCCACCGCAGGAGTTTGTAAGCAATGAGGTCAGAGATCAAGTGCGCGGAGCGCCTCTGACACCTGACACCGGGGCGAGTGCAGAGGGCGGGTTTCCGGGAGGCCCCTCTCCCCGCTTGGCTGCTCCTGGGGAGGCTGCAGCAGCCGGGCAGCCGAGGGGGACAGCGCCGCCTACGCGCGGTTCAGCGTCTGGAAGATTCTGGAGATCTGCAGCATGACGGGCCCCGTCTCCGGGTCATTCATCCACTGGGTGCTGTTCAGCGGGTTCTCCAGCATGTCTTCGAAGGCTGCGGGCAAAGCAGAGCACAGCTGAGTGCCGGCGCAGCGCCCTGCGCCAGCGAGGACTGCAGCAGCTTCCCCCTGCGAGAGGCTTCGCGGAAAGAGGGGCTTCGAGCAGCCAGGGCACAGGGCGCACGGGCACCGCTAACCCCCCCGCCTGAAAACCCACGCAGCCGTGTCGGACCGGACGACCACACGGGCAGCTCCGAGACAGACTTGCCTATTCCACTGGCAGGCGGCGGCACGCCTGTGCCATTGATGGCTGGCACGCCACCCCGAAGCCGTCCGGCAGGCCATTAGCACTCTTTTTTTTTTGAGACAGAGTCTCACTTTGTTGCCCAGGCTAGAGTGAGTGCCGTGGCGTCAGCCTCGCTCACGGCAACCTCAAACTCCTGGGTTCAAACAATCCTGCCTCAGCCTCCCGAGTAGCTGGGACTACAGGCATGCGCCACCATGCCCAGCTAATTTTTTCTATATATATTAGTTGGCCAATTAATTTCTTTCTATTTATAGTAGAGACAGGGTCTCGCTCTTGCTCAGGCTGGTTTCAAACTCCTGAGCTCATACGATCCGCCCACCTCGGCCTCCCAAAGAGCTAGGATTACAGGCCCGAGCCACCGCGCCTGGCCACCATTAGCATTCTTAAAACTCAACCCATAAACCCACTTCCAATCCCACCCGGATACAAAAGGACTTACACAAGTTTAAGTTTGCACCCATACTTGTATCACATGAACTTACATATTAAATGTTGCAAATTTAGTATCAAATTAGAAACACCTAAATATCCTTTCAACCTTAAGAAAACGAGGTCACAGTGGCTCACGCCTGTGATTCTAGCACTCTGGGAGGCCGAAGCGGGAGGATTGCTTGAGCTGAGGAGTTCGAGACCAGCCTGAGCAAGAGTGAGACCCAGTCTCTACCAACAACAGAAAAATTGGCTGGGCGTGGTGCTGGCACCTGTAGTCCCAGCTACTCAGGAGGCTGAGGCAGGAGGATGGCTTCAGCTATGAGGACGCTACTGAACTCTACCCAGGGCGACAGAGTGAGAGCTTGTTTCAAAAAAAAAGAAAAAGAAAAAGAAAGTAACAGAGTACTTCTCAAAATGAAAACTTTGATCTTCTAAACAGTTTTCCAAAACTGTTTTCCCAAAATAGGTGCGTTTAGCACAGCTCTCGGGTCCCAGCACAGTGAGGCGCGGCCCACTGCAGGGTGCCGGCCTGCTCTGCTGGGACTGGCGGCTTCACAGCACACCTGGCTGCCGCGCAGCTGGGCCTCCCCAGCAGAAGGGCCCAAGCCGGCAGGCTGGAAGGACAGTGCTCGCTGCAGGAGCTCACAGCCTCGGGGCCAGCGGGAACCTCGCTTAGCTCTGTCCACGAAGGTACGACCCCAGGCCCTAAAACAACCCCTGCTCTTCTCCTGCTTAAAATCCTCTGAAAGCCAGCGCAAACTCTCAGGAAGACGCTTGGCGTCTGCGAGAACGCTCCGCAGGGTGCGGCGTGTCACAGACTCGGCGAGGTTGGACGGGGCTGCCGCACACAGGCTGGGACCTGGTCCCCCACCTGCCCCAGCGAACAGCACAGCAAACGCCAGAAGGGCGAGAGCTTAACAAAAAGACAGAACCAAGAATGAAATACAAAAACCATACAGAGGAGCACTTATCTGAGGAAGGACTTTCTTCTGTATGTCTTAGTTTCTGTATTTCAAAAGGTGCCACACACAATCAAAGGGCAAACATGTCTGCACCACGAGACAGGGGCAGATGTTACCACGTAACACACTGCGGCAGACGCAGGCGACATGTGACAGGAGAGCCACGCTGGCCGACAGAAAGGTGCTCCACGTCACGGACCACTGAAAGACCACAGAGTATAACACCACGGTCAGGCCTGTCTGTGGAACGGGGTGGGTGAGTGCTCCAGGCGGATCTCGCGCGGCGACACCAGAGAGCAGTCACCAAGACAGCAGCGGAGTTTACAAGGCTCCACGGTCTTTGGATTGGTCACGTGACTTCCGCCCACTCATCCTCAGGGACGTGAGCTGCACCCAGAGAGCTGCCGTGGCAGCAAGTCCAAAAGCGCCAGCTGAGAGACAACTCGGTGACCAGGGCCGGGGAGTGGAACTGCTAGGTGTCGTACAGCACCTCTACAGAGTGCTGCTCTGCACCCGCTGAAAAATCGTTTTTAAATTAGTAAGAGCAGAGAAAACGCACGACACGTGCCACGAGAGTAAGAAGCAGGACGGGGTCCCGAGGGGCGATCTCGGCCCTTCCCGGCACTCGGGTGCCCGCAAGGATGGTGGAGGACACCCGCCCACGGGAGGAGGACGATCAAAGGGGCTTCCAGTTGCTTCTTCATTTTCCGGATTTTCTATAGTGGACATTGCATTTCCTCTAAAATGATAAATGTCATTTAAAACAGTCGTATTGGAGACGGTTAAATATGAGCTTGAGAGAAGCGTGCGCCTGCAGAGGGCCTGGCACGCAGGTGAGGCGGGTGGCCCGGGGCCCGGGGCAGGCCCAGCACCAAGGCTCTGGCCAGGGAGGGCCGAGGTCCTGCCGGGCACAGCTCCAGGCTGCTGGGACTCGGGTGCCCGCTGCCCGCTAGTTCGCAGGGACTGTGCGCGGCACCCCGTGTCGGCCGGCAGCCCAGGTTCCGCTGACTTAGCACCTGCAGACCGGCGGGCTGGCTCCGCGCAGCCGGGTCAGACACGGGAGGGGGGCTCCACGTGCAGCTGGGTCAGACACGGGAGAGGGGCTCCACGTTGGCCACGCGACAATCTCAACAGACGGGTTAAAAACCCTTCACGTCTAAACCGGGGGGAAAAGAGAACTTCCTTTTATCCGATCAAACATACCCTTAAAAAACACCATAATTAGCAATTTTCAATGGTGAAGTATCAGAAGAAAATCCTGTAGAAAGGGTCTCTGGACAGACCCACGGCAGCACCCGCTGAGGTCTAAGGTCCAGGGATCACGGGACAGACACACTCTCCATGCGCAAGGGGCCACTGAGAACAAAAATAAACTCACAAAGACACACCTCAAACTTTAGAATTTGGGTACAGAGGAAAATCCCCTCTCTTACACCACAAATACACTTCCAGGTGGATTATGGACTGAAATGAGAAAGGAGAAAGTTTAAAACTTTTAGAAAAAAATAAAGGAGAATGTCTTGCCGACCTTGGGATAGCAAGGTCTCCTTTTAAAGGTTCACATCACAAAAGAGAACAGGCACACCCAAGGACAGCAGAACACAGAGCGACTGTGGATCAGCGTCTCAGACATAAGAAGCCAGAGGCAGGACGGAGGCGCAGCACAGGCAGCTGGGCAGGCTGGGCGTCCGGAATGGGAAGCACCTTCTGAGCGAAGGAAACAATTGGCAGAACAACAGGCTGAGAGCCGACAGAAGGCCCCGCACAGCCAAGGCCGGGCAGGTAAACTCCTGAGCACGGCTCAGCTCTGACAACCAGGGAGCGGCAGCCCCTCCTCCCCGCCTGCCTGCCGGGCCGCAAATGCCTTCCCTGCCTTCCGGGGCCACTGCTCCTGGGGAGCAGCCGGGCCCTGCCAGCCCAGCAGCAGGGCCCTGCCAACTCAGCTCTGGGTGTTCGGCGTAGAGAAACCCTCGTCCCTGTGCACTAGGGGATGGGGACAGGACGTTGGAGCAGCGTCAGAGCAGCGCTGTGTGCACAGCCCAGGTACCAGAGAGCAGACAGAGAAACCAACTGGTACGCTCGGCCGATGAAACACTTCACAGCACTTCACGGAAGAACGCCTGAGTCGCAGAAGCCCACCTAAATGGGATCCTGTTTACATGAGGGCAGGGACAGGTTGGGGCTGGTTAGGGCACACGGGGAGCGGGCAAAGCTACGGGAAAACAAAGCCCTTGGGACGGCAGCCGCTCTGCAGGGAAAAGGGCGCCCCAGGCCCAGAGGGACTGAAGTACTCTGCATTTTAAGATGAATGGTAGATTCGTGGCTATTCGTTTTATTATTATTATTATTGTTGTTATTTTTTTTTTTAGAGACGGGGTCTCACTCTGTCGCCCAGGCTAGAGTGCAGCAATGTGATCCCAGCTCACTGCAGCCTCCAAATCCTGGGCTCAAGCGATCCTCCTGCCTCAGCCTCCCAAGTGCTGTGAACTCAGGTGCGTGCTACTGTGCCCGGCTTAATTTTGTTATTCTTTGAAGTTACAAATATTATAGAAGCATCTGCATGTGTATGTCTCACAACGAAAATACATAATTCCCGAAGAGGCCCCTCTCAAAGGCCCCAAGCCCGTCTGTGCTCAGGAAATCCCTGAGCTGCTGGGAGCTGTCTCTCCCTCCTGGACTGGGAAAGCCACTGGCCCTGGTTTTTCCAGAGCTGGATCCAGGTGTTTGTGTAGGAGACTGTCACCCACGAGCAGAACCTGACCCTCAGGCCCTGTAGTGACCCAGGCGGGAGCTACGCCACAGGCTGCCCACCCGCGTGGCAGGGAGCGGCACCACCGCACAGCGATTCCCAGCATCGCTTCCTCGCGCTCTGCCTGCCATGGGGGACACCAGCCGCTTCCCGCTTGCCCCACCCCCACTGAGCCAGGTAAAGGCAGCACACGTACCTAGTAGTGTCTTAGGGTTGGTCAGACCCAGCTGCACCACGGGGTTATCCAGGATGGCCTGAAAGAGAGGGCTGTCGGGGTCGATGCCCTTGTCCAGCTCCTCGGGGGAGGGCTTCCGGTCCCCCAGCAGCCACTCGCACTGCAAAGCCAAGAGCGTCAGAGCTGCCGTTAGTTCCCTGCCAAGACACCGTCAACATCAAACACCTGGACCTTTCTGAGAGTCCCTGGCAAGTCCCCAAGGCTGCTCTAACTCTAAGGGACTTCATTATAAAACAAACCCGGTCCCTGTCACGTCAGGCTGGAGGGAGTAGTAGGTACCAGTCTGGGTTTCTCTCCAGACCCTGGCGTTTGCAGTGCAACCTGACCACTGCCGCCAACAGGGGTACCAACGTGGCCCTCCTAGAGGTGTTGGGTAATCAACAAATACACCAAACGCCTGGTTTTTTTCCGGGGAAGAAGCCCAGCATGGCTGAGCTCCTGTCACAGCCAGGCAACGGGTCTGGAGACATCCTCACACACAGACAGGTCACCGCTAGCTTAGCTGTTTGGGCCATCAAGGCTCAAACGGGCAAGTGGAGATGTCGCCGGCCCGCCACAGAGCCCCTCTCTGGGCAGAGCCTCTGTCGACAGTCGGCATGTGTTTACAGAAAGGGAATCAATTGGAGTCCGTGTAATAAATTAACAAATTACACACTCACCCATAGAATATGTACAAACAAGGCACTGTTTTTAAAAAGCCAAAGCCCAGAATTTTCTCAGCTTTTTCAAAATTTTATATTCCTAGAAACATCTACCCCATTGTTACGCTTAAACAGACTGACAGCAAGCGGGGGACTATCTGCACACACAGCACAGCACACCCGGGAGGTGGGGACGTCACCCGGCCCGCCTGGTACTCACGGCCGCGTTCTGCTGGTTGTTGTTCACCCGGAGGGCGTCCAGCACCTCCTTTTCGTCGAAGCCCATCTCCATCAGGGAAACCACCGCCTGCGGAACCAACAGCCCATTACAGACCCAGCCTGAGGTCGGCGGCACCAGGTCCCCGTCTGAAGCCGCTTTTCTTTAACAGCATCTTAGCAGAAGGGGCTCTAAAATACTGCCATGGGGTTTTCCACTTCCGAGCTCTCTTTCCTTACAGCTTTACCGAAACATTTCTTAGTTCCCAACATCCTGGACCCAAGGGGGTGTAGGGTGTGGCTGGAGTTAGCAGGACCAGGCTCGTCTGCGGGACCACAGGCTGGGGAGGGCAGCGCTCGTGTGACGTGCGCAGCCAGACCCACCGCAAACCCTCTCGGGTCTGTCCTGCCGCCCGGGCAGATGAAACTGAGCACGATCTACCCCCGAGGGCCTGCTGCCCAAGCACAGGTGGCCTCAGAGAAAGGTCACGCCAGTGAACCTGATTCAAATGAAGACAAAAATGTCGTAGTATTTGCGGAGAAAGGAGATTTTATGTTGGGAAAAAGAAATAGAAATTTTTAAATTTTTACATACCCTAATTCTTAGAGCAAACAATGGCCCAACCTTCGGTGTGTCGGGGGAAGTATACACATTTTCAGGACAAAATCGTGTAACAAAACAATCCTTCACTTTACAAAGGACTTTTATAACACAATGTTTAGAAAAGTCAATTTCCCAAGAAATTATAAGGCTTTCATCAATTTTTAAAAAGTTTCTCATAATCCTTGGACGGTCAAATCCTGCTCCCTGGAAGCCCTAGGGTCTTCTCCCCACTTTCCCAGTTCTCTTGAAGGGGTTAACTAGTCCGACTCTGCGGCCCACACAGCTCTCGGGCGCCTCTCACGTGGTCAGGACGCCCACTTTCACACACACCCAGCCTGGGCTGGGCCATCAGAGGTCTCCAAGGGAAGCTCGAGGGAAAGACCTCTCGGGGGGCAGCCGAGGCCACCGAGTTCACAAGTCCACACTTTTGTCTGTGGTCTATCTCGCTTGTCTTCCTGGGCCATGTCCCAACTCCAGGGCCTCCAACAATGAGTGGTGCTGGGAGAAGGGACAACTACAACTGTCCAGCACTGTGATGTCAAAGTCACATAACACAGCCAGGAACCTACTGCTGAACTCAGGGACAGGATGGCCTTTCTGTTGGCTTCAAAGAAACCGTCCTCTCTTCTCATGTCTGCTCTGCACCGGGACTTCCGAGGTGACACTCTGGCAGCCCCAGCCCTCCCGGCCAGCGAGAGCTTTCTCACGGCTGCAGTGGGGGGGGTCCCTGGGCTCAAGGGCTGGGGGCCTGCACCTCCTGCAGTGTCCTGTCCATAGCCAAGGGTGAGTAGGGGGAGGCAGCAGAAAGCCATGTGGTCCCAAGTCCCAGCCACACCCCCCACCCCATCCTTTCCCCAGAACTCAGTAACGTCTTGGCCCTCATGGGACGCTGCCTGCTCCACAACTGACACGTAAATCAAAGGTCAGGACCAGGGCTGACTTGCTGGGCCCTGGAACCCTGACAACTGTATAGCAACTGTCACCGGAGAAGACTTTCCATGAAACTGTCTAACTCAGGAGACGGACAGGACAGCAGTGAAGTATGCTAGGTGGATGAACAGGTGAGGACGGAGAGTGAATATCCATATCTAACAGCAAAAGGCTCAGAGGCAAAAAGGACTATAAACCAGCAACCTCGCAGGGACCACGCGGGACCCAGACCAGGAAGTCAGAGCAGCTGCTCCGTCCCGAAAGGCTTCCACGAGCAGACATGGACTCGCCCCCGGAAGACTCAGACAAGACGAGCTTCCTGGCAAACAGAGAACCACTGGGTTCAGTAGGGTGAAAGCACTTCCCAACACGCAGCTCGACTCATGAGCAAGGGCATCGGCAGGGGTGCAAACAGAGGATGGAAACCAGCCCTGGAGGTCGGGAGGCACCTTAAGAACAGAAAGTGGAGGCCGGGTGCGGCGGCTCACGCCTGTAATCCCAGCACTCTGGGAGGCTAAGGCGGGTGGATAGCTCAAGGTCAGGAGTTTGAGACCAGCCTGAACAAGAGCAAGACCCTGTCTCTAACTATAAATAGAAAGAAATTAATTGGCCAACTGATATATATAGAAAACATTAGCTGGGGATGGTGGTGCATGCCTGTAGTCCCAGCTACTCGGGAGGCTGAGACGGCAGGATTGCTTGAGCCCAGGAGTTTGAGGTTGCTGTGAGTGAGGCTGATGCCACGGCACTCACTCTAGCCTGGGCAACAAAGTGAGACTCTGTCTCAAAAAAGAAAAAAAAAAATCAGAAAGTGGACCTCGGGCCACATGAGCTGGGCGGTGGGAGCCGAGAGGCTGACTTGCAAAGCAGGGCCCCTAAGGGATGGGCAGAAGCACTAGAAAAGCGTTGTCCGAGTCTGATCTCCCTGCGTAGAGATGAATCGAAGCTGAGGACAGCGGGGACACACTGTGGGGTGGAGGCCAGACCCCTGGCTGGGGGTCCTGCGCAGCCCCGGCAGAAGCAAACTCAGAACCATCCCGGTGGGCCTCAATGAACGGGCCACGTGTGATTCCCATGGAAAACACATGCTGCACAGGTGGGACCAGGATGCAAAAACACCTGTGCCACGCCAGAATCAGGAGTACACTTGCAACGCGCACCCTGAGCAAACCGATCTGGGACCAGGAAGGAAATGTGGGTTTGCCTGACAATTTAAAATGTTAGAGGATGAATTAAAACCCTAAGCGAAGAACAGGACAGCGAAGAAAGAACAGGAGATACAGAAATGTCACTCATGAGGTGACGCTAGGGAGAGCCATGAAACGTGCCCAGATGTCAGCTGCCCGGGCGTAGCGTCTCCTGGGCTGCTGGGGCCCCTGGACGCTGTAGATGGCAGAGCCATAAGACGGTGCCTGACCAGCGCTTCCGCTCAGGAGGCAGCACCCCGGGTTGCCCTGCAGGTCTCCAGGTGGTCAGTGCCCCCCCCCAACCCACAGAGCAGCTGAGGCAACAGGCACAGCTCATGGACACTTGCGGTGTGAACAGGAATTTGAAAATGTTGAATTTTTCAAAAGATGACAATGTGTCGATGAACGACTGGGGCTACTGAGCGGAAATCCGGATGCCAGGACTGAAGAGAAGATAACTTATGGGTGAACTTGAGAATTCAGGCCCCCTACCTGGGCCTATATGCAAACGGCCCTGGCTTTACTTTCTCCAGGATAGGAGCTGGCCCAGCTGGGGGACCCCAGCTTCCTTTACACAACGCAGCCTCAAGTGAAGGCAGGGCAACTCTACCTGGTGACAGGTCCAACAACACATACCCGAGCGTCAGCCCGAAATTCCCTTTTCCTCCGAATCTTCTTGAAGATCTCTGTTAGTTCATCTCTGGCCTCCTCATCATCTGTGCTAGTCCCAGCAGCAGCCTCAGAGGTGCCCGCTGTGGCCCCCGCAGCTCCCGGTGAGGCCTGGCCTGGGAGGGGCGAGTCGATGGCCGGGTCCTCGGCATGCTCAATGAGCCACTCCATGGCCTGGGGCACCGACATGCTGAAAGGCAACAAGAGGCTCTTGTCAACACCCCCAGTGACCTGATCATGCACTTTCTGCACATGCCCAGGAAAAGGCCCTTCCATGCCAGTGACTTCTCTGCATGGAGGGACGGCTGGCACTCTGGTCTTGCCTCCAGCGACCCACGCCCCTGGGCAGTACACAGAAACCCACGTGCTGAGGAAGGGGACCAGACTCGGAGGACCACAACTCGAGTTCAGGTCTGCAGCACAAAGGAATGTGGTTTATGGATTATTCATTTTAGATCTGCACACAGAAGTAATTAGAAATAGGACCCTAAGGAAGACTTCTCGGGGTCACCGGCCCTGCTGTGAACAGGCTCGACCTAAGTTCTCATAAAACAACAGCCTGAAAAGCAGTTACAGGGCAATGAATTCCACATCCTCACCTGCCACCAAATACTTTCCTGCCGTGTATTTAAGGGAGCTCTTTAAAAACCCACACACTAGAAGTGATTCAATCAAACCAAGCGTTTGGGGCAGGAGGAGGATGTCGCCCCCAGGGAGCCCCAAGACTAAGCCCCGCGTCCCGGCAGGGAGGGAGGCGGCCCACATACTGGTTCAGCCGAAGGGCCTTGGAGGCCCTGGTCTCGGGAAAGCCCATCTCCGTGAGCTGCCGCAGAGCGGCTTCGTCCACACGCTCGTCCTCGTCCTCGTCCAGCATGGCTGCGGGCAAAAGAGCAGACCCGAGTCAGGGGTGCGTCCCTGAGTGCCAACCGCTCTCGGCATATCTGAAACCTCAGGGTATCTGCGAACTAACACCACGCTCACGCGAGAACGATGGCATGAGCTCGCCGCTACCCACGTGGACTGCAAGTGGAGAGTGTTCCGGCTGCAGTGCCGAGGGCAGTGGGTAAACAGCCGGACGTGAACTCAGAATTGTCCGTCCGTCTGGGGTCTGTGCGTACCGTTTGCCTTCTTAAACAATTCCACTGCATCTGGGTTCAGCGCTAACAATTTCTGTGCCACCTTGATGAGAGACACCAATATTTTCCGGAGTTCTGTCTGGAACTGCAGTGAAAAAAAAAAAAAAGATCATTTCTTTAAACGTCCAAAAAACCTACTTGGACCTATAACCCCACTTCCCTGTCCTAGAATTCTAAACCTGTGAGAATCAAAGCTGCGCTGCTTTCCTTCAGGAGAGGGGAGAGCGGCTGAGGAGGACGAGGGCGGGACTGGCAGGCAGCCCAGGGCACCCCTCCAGCGGTGCTCACGGCCTGGGAAGGAGGGGCTCTTCTGTCTGCACAGACAGGACACTGGCAGGGCCCCTCAGCTGGCAACACAGAGGGAAGGTCCAGGGACAGTCACTCTGTGCCGGTATGACACTGTCCCACGGCCAGTGAGGACACTGTCTGGCCAGCTGGTACCATGTGGGCAGAAGACCTTCTCTGAAGGTCCCACTGAAGAAAGCGGACGGACCCAAAGACCTCCACGGCGGCGGCTCTTTAACTGCTACCTGGCTGAAGCGCGACTACCACCAATAGCACCTGCCACAGCCAGTCGATCTTTTCAACAAGACAGGAGGAGCTGGTAGCACGCAGTCAGAGACCCTCTCTAGACACGTCCCGGTTACGGGGCCCAGAGATGGGGGTCAGCTGTCTCCTCTCTCACACCAGCCTACGCCTTCCTGTGTTTGCCCACACTGGGCAAACACACCTCTGAGCTGGACACGCAGGGCGGGAGGGACGAGACGCTGGCCACTATGGAAGAGCTACATCTTCTGGCTAGTACGGAACACTCTGGAAGACACCCTGAGGCAATTCTGTTCCTAAGATGAACCAGGGCTCAGGACAGTGCTCAGATCAGACGGGCATCAGGCAAAGCTGAGGGCCAGCGCATGCCCTGCGTGCTGGGCGCATCCATGTGGGCGATGCAAATGCTTTTTTTAACTTGGAATTTTCCAATACAAAATAATTTAAGAGTTCAGATTGCTATCTCCAAGTTTTTGCCAAACTCAGGGCCAAACTCTTAACACTCTCCCAGTAGTATCCAGTGGTATCTACCCTTTCAGTCCTGCCTTCAGATGTCTTTTAAACTTCTTGTGGCTCCCATCCCACTGTGACCAACACGCACCCCGTCTCCGCTGGGGCCACACTCACGTCTCGCATGTTGGTCTGGACCACGTCCCGGTCCATGTTGTAGGAGGGCAGGTTGGCGGTGGCTCGGAAGATAGCATCTCGATCTGGAGCTTTCTGGTCTTGTTTTTTCTGCACAGAGAAGTAATTAGAAAGTCAGAAATGAACATAAGCACGATAAAAGATTATGCAAACTGAATAAAAAGCTCTAAGCAGAGAGAGAATCTGTTTCTTTTAGGAACAAAAGCTGTAAACTCCTTGATCAGTTGGGGGTATTCCGGAGCATTCTGTGCAAGAGCTCAGGGACAGGAGACTTGATGTGACGCTTAGGACACATGTGTAGTGGTAAAGGAGGGAGGAGAAGGCGGCCACAGGATGACAGTCACACAGGCTACTGCAGGGCTGGGGTGAGGGGCAGCTTCCGAGCAACCACACAGGTGCGCAGGAGGCCCAGAGGCCAGAAATGCGCAGGAGGCCCAGAGGCCAGAAATGCGCACCTGCCTCTGCTGCTTTTGGAAACCCCAATGCAACAAGAAAGGAATAAAGATGGTAGGAATTCACAAGAACAAAAAGGATGGCAGAGGAAACAAAAATAGAAGAGAGGCCACAAATTTTTAGAAGACGACCAGTGGCTGCGGGGATCAGCAGAGCTGCAGAGGCAGCACCAAGAGCTGGCAGAGCAGACAGCTGGCTGGACGCAAGGCCACGCCACCCTCCCCAGAACTGCAGGAGACTCGGAGGCATCAGGTGCCACAGCGGGGGGAGCGAGCCCTGGGAGCAGGAGTGGCACTCCTCCCCCACCATGCTCAGCCAGCAGCCACCTGGAAGGACTGAGTCTGAGATGCCTGGAGGCCAGGAACCCCAGGCTCAGCAGAGGGTGCAGATAGCACCTGAGCTACTCAGTGTCAGGGACAGAGCGGGAGACACAGCCAGGGGCGGGTGGGGCGCAACAGCTAGGTCTCTGCGCCACAGTGATGGCCACCAGCTGGCATAACCTGCCTGGGCACAGACAGCAGCTGACAAGCTCCAAGGCCTCGTAAAGGCGACATACAGCCAAGGACAGAGGCTGGATATTTGAGGAAAGCTTCCAGTGTGAAAGACAAAAACCAAAATAAGAGCAGGGAAAATAAAAAGAAGCACAAAGGAAAGAGGCAGGGAGGGAAGAGGAAAGCATGTAAAACTCAGGAAACTGACCCCACACCCAGACAGGAACGTGCCAGACTGACAGACATAACCCTCTGAGGACAAGAAGAGCTTGGGAAGTTTTAAAATATCATACCCAGACACAAAAAAGGCTGCAGGCCTGGGCGCGGTGGTCATGCCTGTAATCCTAGCACTCAGGGAGACCGAGGAGGGAGGATTGCTTGAGCTCAGGAGTTTGAGACCAGTCTGAGCAAGAGGGAGACCCAGTCTCTACTAAACATAGAACAATTAGCTGGGTGTGGTGGTGCACGCCTATAGTCCCAACTTGAGCCCAGGAATTGGAGGCCGCAGTGAGCTGTGATGGCGCCACTGCTCTCTAGTCTGGGCGACAGAGCAAAATCTTATCTCAAAAAAAGACGAGTACAGAAAGAAAAGAGAAAACAAGGAGAGGAAATTACCAAAAAATAATCCAAGAAAACATCCAAGCTCAATTTCCCAGAATTCACACGTGAGCCTCCAGGTTCAACGTGCCAGGCACAGAGAAGGCAAAAAGACCCGCGTCAGAGACCACTAACACGCATCAGGGGATCGAGAAGTTCCAAATGGAGCAGTGGCGGGAAGACGGATCTGCAGGGAGGAATATTGGAGCTGACCGCAGCGCCCATCCACGGCCCCCGACCTGGAAGCAAAGCCTCAGGACAGACGTCCCCGCCTAGGCGCTGGAGGACGTCGGGCTCCACCAGACCACGCGAACACGTCAGGAAGAACAAGACACTCGAGTCTCTGGCAGGCGTAATTCAGAGACGGCCCAGGCCCCCTGCGCCTGCAGTCGTGCTTGTACAATCACAGGGCGTGAGGCGGGCAGATGCCACCCTGGGGTTAGGTTACGTGCCATGGCACAGCTGACTCTGGGGGAAAAGACATGACCCTTGGTGGGCCTGACCTAATCAGGCGAGCCCTTAACGAGGGCAGGGCTCTTTCTGGTGACATGCGGCACCTAAGAAATGCTGTTGTTGGCTCTGAAGATGGAAGAGGCTGTGTGGCAAGGAAAGGAAGGCTGTGTCCAGGGTCTGAGGGCAGCCCCCAGCTGACCACCAGCAAGAAAGAGGGAGCTCGGCCCTACGACTGCAGGAACTGGATTCTGTCAGCTCCCTGGAAGAGCTGGAAGCAGATTCTTCCCCAGAGGCTCCAGATGAGAATGCAATTTCAACAACCTGATTTCAACTCCAGACTTGAGCAAAGAAACCAGCTGAGCCCAGCCAGACTTCCAACCTACAACACTGTGAGCTGAGAGATGAGTGTTGCTGTAAGTGGATAAGTCTGCGGCAATTTGTCAGGTGGCAAGAGAAAACTTAAATAGAATTAGAAGGTCCTAACTCGGGAGAGAGGGAGGAAAACTCAGGTTGTGCAACAGGCCCCAAAGGCAAGGATTCGGAAAAATGCGGGAGCCAGAGGGACACAGAGAAAGGATTCCAGGAGAAAAGGGAACCAGCAGATGATCTAATATATGTGACCACGGAGGGAAGGCTGGGGGAGGGGCCACATCCTATTCATTAAGAAGCCAACAGAGTCTAAACTTGATCGTCAACAGATCAGGCAGAGAACTGCCAAAGCTAACCAGGTAGGCATGAGTGGTCGCTTTAGGGAGTACGATTCAAGCATGATACATACGAGATGAATGATCTTTATTGAAAGACTTGTAGTATTATTTGACTTTTTAATACATGTGTTATTTTGACTTAAAAATGATTAATAATTCATAAAAATTTGAATAAACATCTTACAATGCTTCACTCCACAAATATGTGAAGAGAGCTGGATCCACTGCACCCTGCAAGCTACAGCGGCTGTGGTCAGACCCTGCTGTTTGCTAGTTATGGGCCTTTAAGTCTGAATATCAACGGTCACAACTGTAATTTGAGCACAGCAGATGCTACTTGCACAGTTCCCAGAAACGGGCCTGGCTCAGGGACAGGCAGCCCAGATCTGTCCAATACAGATGGGCTGGGCGGCTGCCCGTGTGCTGCCCACACGTGGCCGGGCGTGGCTGAAGATAAGGAGGGAACCCAAGCCCAGGGCACTCCTCCTGAACCCCCAGTCGCAGACAAGACCCTAAAATAGCTCATCTACCGGCAGGCCGTGGGCACAGCCCCAAGAGTTTAGGCTGCTCTTTCTCTGTGGCAAACACCTGCCCTCGAATCTCAAAACACCAGTAAGAAACTCTAACCCCACTTTCTTCTCCACACCAAAAAACAGGCCAGGTCTTCGGTGCTGGTCACACGAAAAGGGACCAAGACCAACAGGTGAAACAGGTGCAGGCACGACAGAGACTCCCTGATAACCACGTAACTACGGCCAGCCATGACGGGGAACTCCTGACAGCCACATCCACCGTAACAGCAGCGGGTGTGTGGGCTGGTGAATAACCAGCACAGAGAACACTTCCCTTTGACATTCTTGAAGTACAGACTTCTACGGATAAAGATCTCCAATTGCAAACTTTGAAACTTACCTTTTCTTCTGCTGAGACCTCAGCCATCTTGGGAAGTGGCGTTGGAGCACGCTTTTTTATCAATAATAGGACATCTAGAAAGAATAACATTTATGTCTGTCATGCTGGTTATCACTGCATGCCCACAAGATGGCATGAATTGTTCTAGATGACCCCGCTAAAAGTTCTAGACGTTCCCACTGGTCCCCCAACCTGAGTGTCCACACCAGCCGGCCTGGCAGGAGCCCACAGGTGACCAGTGGCCCAGGAGGCTTACACAGCACAGCCCTGACAACCACATGAAGAATTGGTGGGAATCATCCAAAAACGTTCTCACTTTAATGGGCTTAGTTTTGAAAACCTGTGAGGTTGGAGAGCGTGGTCCTAATTCTCAGCTAAAAGTCTGAGGCATGGTTCTTCCACCATCCACAACGGCGGGTCACCTCCCACTTAGTTCTGAGCTTGTTAGCAATATTTTCAGTATTTTCAAAACTAATTACTTAAAGGAATTCCAGAATGAAAGTCATCATTTGAACAACATATAGAAAACTGTGGTTTCTCCTCAAGTGCCTCCAGACACAAAACTGTAAGGAATTAAATGGTTGCGTATAATGTGAACATCGCACTAGCATGCTTAAAACAATCACAATGATCATTTCCAACCAAAATTTTCTCTTTATTTCCAAAAATAAAACCTACAGAAGCTCTGGAGTCTCTGGTTTTGCTTTGAAACAGAACAAAAATTAAATTCACGTTTGATGTCTCAGATGTCTGCTGCTTGTTCAATTTCAGTTTCTGCTGTTTCCACAAATATTCCATAACACACACTTTTTTTTCATAAAAGAAAAATGGAACCATTCAGCCTAATCTGGTTTTCTGGCTAACATCCTACCCAGAGTCCGGACTCCCTGCTGGCCAGGCCTGTGCCCACAGTGCTGCTGACTGCTCCCTGGCAGCAACCTCACCTTTGTCTTGGATGTTCTCTTCTGAGATTGTCTTAGTGTCACTCAGCACCCTCTCTGAAGCAGCATGTATTAATTTGTGATGGGTTACACTTTTGGGGTCTTCTAAGCTCCCATGAGCACACTAGGGGGAAAAATAACATTATTTCAAAATAGAAAATAAATCATAATGCTAATAATATAAGATCTGACATCCTAAGCCACACCAGGAATTTACAGGTTTTTCTTACTAGGCAAGAAATTAAAGCACAGCTAAAATTAAAGAATTCCCATTAATGTGGGAAGCCAAACGCAAGACCACAACACTGGATCTCCTCGGCCAGTGATCTGCTCACCAACCCGCTAAGTACTTCTGAAACAGGCCCACAGCTTTGACATATAATACCCTACTGATAACTAATGGCAACCCGAATCGCTTTAGTCTGGAAAGATCCGGAAAGTAATTTTTAAATGAAAATAGCAGGTCCATTGTTTCCTGCTGATCTAAGATCTGTTTTGTGTGCTTGTTTTTCTTTCTTCCACAGACACACGAAAGGGGCCGAAGAGACAGCAGAGACTGGTTCAGAGAATGACCACCGAGCACCCACAATGTCCCAAGAAGAGCCCTTAGAATGCCTGGTCTCAGCTTAGCCCCGGCTCACCAAGTAACGTCACACTACAGACTCAGCTCACGGGTCCCACTGGGGTGGCTCAAAGGGGGTCCGCGGGCACAGAGTTGTGTCCAAGTCACCATGGCCCTGGACACCCCATAACACCTGGGTAGGGAAGGGCACTGAAGTCCTCACCCACACGGGAAGGCAGCACGTGGCGGCAGTGAGGAGCGCACCCTCTCACACATCCCCGCCGCTCGCACGGATGACCTGGGAAGCCATCTCAACAACTACGGACTCAAACTCCAGGTGAAGCCTGAGCAGGCGTCCATGAGGTCCCTTCCAATCCTGTAATTTTAATGTGAAGAGCTCACAGCAAATTGTGGGCGGGGCCTGGTAGACACTGCTCATCGTTTCAACCTCTCTGCACAGCAATGCACAGTGTTAGCACTGGCTCACAGAAGTCCTGCTTTCCTTGGGACACAGGTCATCAGATCACCATATAGGCCCACCATTTTGGGAAGACTGAGCAACCGCTGGCGGTCCCGTGTGATAAAGACCCAGGTAAGTGCGTGTGCCTGTGTCTTGACGTGCAGAC
Organism: Mirza zaza; assembly: GCA_008750895.1. Classification (NCBI taxonomy): domain Eukaryota; kingdom Metazoa; phylum Chordata; class Mammalia; order Primates; family Cheirogaleidae; genus Mirza; species Mirza zaza. The sequence continues at coordinate 6,103 of VSMD01094788.1, read as the reverse complement.
ATGCCCACCAGATTGTCACCTTACTATCTGCTTCAGACCACACGGCCGAACACACCACACCATGCCAGATAGTGGTGCCCACCTAATCAGCTATGGCCCCTCCTCATGAACCAGAATCTCAGGGTGCAGGGAGTGGGGTTGCACTTGTATATTTCAGAAAACACCCACAGATGCTTCCATAGCCCAGGCTGAAAACCTTTGCTCTTACTGAGTCTCTGAGGTTAGATGGTAAAATTATCTGATGGCTGCGGCACCATTCTGGGACAGCCTGGTTCCAAGACACCCAGTGGGTCAGAGTCTTGGAGGCTGTCCCCAGGTGTCTCACTCAGGTGGCCGGGTATAGACCCACTGCAGACTTGCTCACCGCATCCCTCTGCTACCACGGAGGCTCAAAGATACAGCACACACAACTTCTTGCCAGAAAAGAAGAAAAAATCTAAGCATATGCTTCACTTCACAACACTGCCATTTTAAGAGTAACTGGAATTTTCCATTACTCTCAAGACTGAAAATGATGCTGAAAAAAGGATCATGAAGGCTTTGGGAGCTGTCATTCATTCACGTAAAACCAGCACGGCTGAGGGGCAGGAGGTGGAATCCAATAATAGTAAAATATGCTCTTGCCACTTATGACAAGAGCAGAGAAGTCAACTCCCTTTGAATTTGACAATGGTTCTGCTCCCAGAAACACTAGGCATGCCTCTTCACAATTCTAAAATTTGCAGGCTAGTTGATTTATCAAGTTTAGAATATAGTCTACAAAACACAGTTTTCCAAAACACTCCGAAAACTGCGCTCTGCAGCATGGGAACAGAACACGAGGAACAAAACACAGGCCTGAGTCACCCACACCATGCAAGACTTTCTCGTTCTGTTTCTTTGCCCTCAGTAGAAGCTGGGTGCAGCTGTGAAAACACCCTAACAAAGGCCACCACCAGGCAGGGAGGTGGCTGACCTACAGCAGAAGAGCACTGACTTCCTTTCCGCTTACACCTGACATAATCTGTCATTTGAAGGTACACCTTCAGGTGATCTAGGAAATTTTAACAACCACACTAGCATATACACCAACTCCACCATGCCAGAGGCATAATTTATTTAAAATCACTAACCACCTCTCTTCCAGGCAATGGAAGCTAGAGACCACCATGGCGATCCCAATTTGCACAAAACAAAAAAGGGAAAGTCAACAATGACATTTAAGAGTTATGATAATAAAACCCCTCCTTAATACAGCAGTCACTCTCAGGAGTACTGTGGGGTCATAGATAAGAGAAGAAGAGCCCACGTTGTTCCCGAGGGTAGAGGGGAAAGAGGGAGGGAAAAACATGCCAGGGGAAGCCCACATGGTGGGGAGGAGCTCTGCTAAGACCCAGACCAGGCTCCGGGCTACAGCAGTCTGAGCAGTCTGCCGTACCAGGACACAACCTGGGGATCCTCTTCCAAACGACTGCATTCCGGCTGCCTGCACAACAGGACAGGGCACGCGGGCGGGGAGGCTTTCCACAGGTCAGCCTGTAATGCCTGCCGGCCTCTGCAGTGTGAAAATCCCCTGGTGGTCAGATCCCCCACTCCCGGAGAGACTGCAGAGTGGAATAAAGTCTCAATTTGAAGGAGGATAATGACCAAAAAATCCCAAATGATATATCTCAGTACCAAATGAAATAATAATAAATATCAGGAACATAATAATTAGCATCATATAGAAATTGGCTGTCTAATTAACCCCAAGTGCTCCTGAAATCCATTAGTAAGCATCTATAGATCAAATAGTTCTCATTTCCCATTCACCTTCATAAAATCATACCATTAGTGAGTTAAACTAAATGCCATACCAATGCAGGTGACATCCCATGTTGTCGCAGTTTGGGGTTGACAACTTATTTTCATGTATTCCATTAATCACACGTTTGTTTTGGTGGCTGCTCTGAGCCTGACCCTGGACTTGTGGATACAAACTGAGCCCTTAAGGAGCTTTTGTCCTGGGTGGAGGAGGAACTAGCACCTCAGGGAGGTTTTAAAAACACACACACACATATACACACACAGGAAAAGCAACAAAGCCTGGCTCTCACAGGATGCTCAGAGGTGCCCGGCCTTTTAGCTCAGTGCTGTCCTAGTAGTTTTCTAGATGGCAAAACCACAGACTGGGACAGAAGAAAAACAAGAAAGCAGCCAAAGACACACTGCCCTTGAACGTGTGTGCCTGGAGGCCCCTCCTCAACACAGATCCCTAAACTCACGATTGTTCACATACCGTGTGTTCCAGAAAGAGGCTCCCCATGCCTGCCTCTGACAGTTACAGAACAATTCCCTTGAACCACACTCTCGAGAGCAACTCAAAAGTACTCCTTGCGAGCGCTTGGATAACGTCTACACAAGTTAGCTACTTTCTTACACGCCAACCTGTCAACATACAGATAACGAAACATCACACGGAGTCCCCACTAAAAGGCGGTAGCCTCCTTTAAATTCTGACAAGGAAGCACCATATCATGTCAGGTAGTTTTCTTAGGCTACCAGAGTCGGGCAAATAGTCTTAGCTGACCTTATTATGCATCGAGTTTAGAGAGGCGGAGGCCTCAAGAACTGTTATTAATTCTAACAATTAGCAACCTGAGGAAGCAACTATCCAGTAGTATTTCACGTAAACACACTTGAAAAAAGTGTCTCTTTCAGTGAAGGGTGCCTTCTCCTGGACCTTCCCACTTAATTTTACCTCTGCAGAAAAGCAGCGACACAGACACTTGCCCTGCAGTGGGACTATTTTAAGTGACTCCAACCTGAGACGCGCCAGTGGCCGGAGCCAAGCCCTGGCCCCACACACCGGCCCCAGGAAACGGTCTCCTGCTCTTCGGGGAACGGGAAGGGGCCTCTTCACGACGGGACCTATGTTAATTCTCCACTCTCGGAGGAGCTGCTGGAAAAATGGAGACCTCGCCCCAACGGCGAGCACAAATGCCGGAAAACCGCGAGGCCTGCTCCCGTCGGCGACTTCACCTCTCCCAGTCTCAGTTTCCCGACCTGCCCCCTCGCTCTCAGAGTAGCTGTAGCGTCAAATGACAGGGTGGCTTGTACAGCGCTCGGCCTGGTGGCTGGCACCGGGCAAGTGCTTAGTAAACGCGCCCGCCGGCCGGCGGACTCAAAGGAAAAGCGTCTGGGGGGCGGGGGGGTTGGGGGTCTAGAAGGGGGGTGGCTGAGGCGCTGCCTCCGCCCGGGAGAAGAGAGCGCCCGGGAGCTGCGGACTGGGCGGCGGGCCCGCCGTCGAGGAGGGGAGTCCGGGATCGAGCCGGGGGTCCGCCGTCGAGGCAGGAGTGCGGGGTCGGAGCGGGGGCGAGGCGAGGGTGCCGGGATGGGGAGAGTGCCGGGGAGCGGGGCGGAGCCGCGGGAGCCCGGCCTTACGTGCTTGAGGCAGCGCTCCTTGAGCTTCTCCACCGAGGTGTCCTCGGCCGCCTCCTCCAGCCACTCGGCGCCGTCGGCCGCGCAGATGTGGAGCCGCAGCACCTTGCCCGCGAAGATCTTCTCCTCCTGCACGAACATCCCGGCGCCGCCACAAGGGCCTGCGCCCGCCGCCCGGGCCCGTGAAGGTCACCGGGCGGGCGGGCGGGGCGGGGGCGGGGCCAGGCCGCCCGCGCGCGCCTTCGCTGGGCCGCGCCGCCGCCGCCGCCGCCGCCCCGCCCGGCTCCCGTCCGCCCGGCCGCCCGGCCCTCGCGCGGCCTCAGCGGTCGCCTGGCTCCCGCCGCAGCAGCCGCCGCACCGGAAGTGCGTCACGGCGTACGACCGGCGCATACCGGGAGATGCAGTTCTCTGCCGGCGCCCCGCTCCCGCGCGCCGGAAGTGCGTCAGGGGGCGCGCCCGAAGCCCGCCGGGAGCTGCGGTGCCCCCGGCGCTCCCTCGCCGGAGCTTCCGCGCCGGTGGGGCTGAGCCGGGCTCTGGCGGCCAGGTCCTCGCCGGTGTCACGAGGCAGCAGGAAGAAAGAATGTCGGATACGGCCGTGATGGCTGTGTGTTCGGTGCCCGTTGAAATAGTATTTTTTTTTTTTTTTTTTTTTTGAGACAGAGTCTCACTTTGTTGCCCAGGCTAGAGTGAGTGCCGTGGCGTCAACCTAGCTCACAGCAACCTCAAACTCCTGGGCTCAAGCGATCCTCCAGCCTCCCAAGTAGCTGGGACTACAGGCATGTGCCACCATGCCCGGCGAATTTTTTCTATATGTATTAGTTGGCCAATTAATTTCTTTCTATTTATAGTAGAGATGGGGTCTCGCTCTTGCTCAGGCTGGTCTCGAACTTCTGAGCTCAAACGATCCGCCCACCTCGGCCTCCCAGAGAGCTAGGATTACAGGCTTGAGCCACCGCGCCCGGCCTTGAAATAGTATTTTGTGTTGGGTTACTTGTAAGGCTGGGGGCAGGCCCCGAAGCCCCTGTCCCCTTTTTGCTCGCTGCACTCAAGACGCTGGCTGACGGCGATGCGCCCCTGTGCTCTTGGCTCCGCACCGGGGCCAGACCGCAAGCTGCGTCCGGACACGCTTCCTGGATCCCTTGCTGTCGACCCCGCCCCAGGTGCCGTCGTAGGAAGCCCCCAAACGCCGCGGTGGAAATCCCACAGCCTGCTTAGGAGACTGTGAAAGCCTATGCCCCCTTCAAACGGGCGCGACTTCTCTGGCCCCGATCTGTGGGACCCTCGAATCTCGCCCGGGAGCGCTCAATGAACGCCACGTTTGTTTGGCCCCATCTTGTCTGTCATTTTCTTCCATCTCTTCAAACCTTACATTATTTTTAATACTTGTCAAAATCACCCTGACCTGTTTCGTTTTACGTTTTGAGATCCGGCTGCTGGAACGTTTAACATCGTGCGTGTGGCTGCTGCGATGTTTCCGCCGGCCTGCACTGCCCTGGAGCAGAGCTCCCCAAAGTGGGATCCCCTGGAACTGGTGGGGTCCCGCCCACGCCTGGGCTGAGACTGGGGAGACGCGGCCCCCAGGCCGGAGGAGCAGGAGTCTCCACACAAGGCTGGGTGTGGGGGGATCCCCGAGAGGCTGGAAGCTGCCCCCCACGGGCACAGGGGTCCAGGTGGACTCAGACTCTGCTTGGCCAGACTGAGTCAGGCTCCCGAACCTTCTCCTAGGCCCATGGGTGCACTTCCTTGTAAAATCCAGCTTTGGCAAAGAACCTGCTAAGTCAGTTTAGCCAAGAGATCCCACCTCGACATTGGGTCACCCTCTATGTCTGATCCAGTTCTTCATCCTCCACCGTCCCCAGGAATGCCTAGCCACCCTGGCCTGTCCGCAGCAAGAATCCCCCTCACCCCTGCTGTCTCCTGCTAGTAGTTTTTCATCCATTGACCCCCATCCTGTTCTGTGGACTGTAGATTCCCACCAGCCCATGGGGTGTTCAGAGATGAGCCCAATCTCTCCCTCACGGCAAGCCCCAGTTGCTCTGGTCTCTGCAGCCATCTCAGTGGTCCTGTCTGCCTTACCATGGTGATAAGTATGAATGCTGCAGTTTGGGCCAGACCTTCACCATTGACTGATCTGTGCTCATGCATCTCGTTCATTCAAAAACCCTTTACTGAGTGAACAGATGAGTAAGACACAGTTGCTGTTCTCAGAGGCCAGCAGTACGTGAGGGGGTGGTCGAAGTATCTCTCACCTCCAGGCTTGTACTCTGTCCACACCATTCTGCACACACTTCCTCATTTTTGTTCTGTATGGTCGTTCCGATCTTGTCCAGATTCCATTTGTCTGGTCAGACTTCTACTAATCGCCTCCCATGAGCCAGAGCCTCTGCTACCCAGTGAGACTATAGTAATGATTAAGACCAGAGACCAGGATACGGGGCCTGGAATAGGCATTTTTTTTTTTCTTTTTTGAGACAGAGTCTCACTCTGTTGCCCGGGCTAGAGTGAGTGCCATGGCATCAGCCTAGCTCACAGCAACCTTAAACTCCTGGGCTCAAGTGATCCTCCTGCTTCAGCCTCCCGAGTAGCTGGGACTACAAAAGCATGCAGCACCATGCCCGGCTAATTTTTTGTATATATTTTTAGTTGGCCAATTAATTTCCTTCTATTTTTAGTAGAGACGGGGTCTCGCCCTTGCTCAGGCTGG
>VSMD01094786.1:0-49173 GCA_008750895.1 Mirza zaza | reverse complement strand
AGGAAAGAAAAAAAAAGGATGGAAAAAAGACAATGTTACCAAAAAACATCTCAAATCTCAACAACAAGCATGAAGAACTCGGAGACTTTGAAAGGGACGATTGATCAGTGAACACATTGAGGCAAAAACCCCCAACCACCTTATCGGCAGGAATCCACTTACATCTATAGGTATTTTTCACTTCAAAATGGTTATCGCTTAAGGAAGCAAACAGTTTGTTGGAAGAGGGGTTAGCAGTAAAGACTGTTCACTAAGGCTAACATCAAAGCAATTATTAGGAGGTGTTGTACCTCTCCCTCCCCATCAAGGCTTGCTTACAATTGACACCCAGAATCAAAAAGCCATGTATTATATCACCAATACCCAATTCCCACCAAATTACTTGAGGGCAAGATGAGTTTATTTTTCTTCATTAAATATTAAACATAGCCCAAAGCAAGACCCAATTAACATGGGACAAGGAAAAATACCAGTTGAGCAAAGATAATCTTCATTAATACCAGGCTTAAAATTCCTTAAACAAGACATTTAATAACGAATTCAACACCTTACAAAAATTTGTACATACTCTTTCTGTACAACCAGACTTGTCCTAATAAGGGTCTCCCAATACCTGTAGCTTTTGTTCAAATATTAAATGACAAACCACATTATGTTAATAAACCAGTAACCATAAAGTGCTAGAAATCTGTTTTCAGACTTGCTATTTATACGGGGAGTTCATGTATAGAAGATGGTAGGTGTGGGTCAAGGAGAATGAATGTGGCTCTCAGGCCTTGACCAATGAGGCTGTACACGAAGAAAGATGTTTTTCACAAAAGTTGCCAGTGACTCCAGGGAAATGTTACACAGCTGATTTTCCAAGATAAAGGAAACTACAGAGCCAGAGCAGCTTTCTTCAACATACTGAATAAACCACCTGTTCCTTACCTTTGTAGCATCTTAAGAGTTTTGAGCAAGCATCGCTAATAGGGGCAAGTCTTACTAGGTTTTGTCAAAAGTTGAATTGGCTCCAAGATAGGATTAATGCACGTTTAACCCAAGATACCCTTCTAATTTTAAATACATCCGCCAGGACTATACCACATTCCCCCCACTGCCCCCACTGAAACAGTGAAGAAATGAAAACTCGTTAATATCAAAAGAAGACATTGAGGGTATTCTGGACAAAGCAGTGCATACTCCAGGAGACAGAAGATGAGTTAAGACCCATGGCTCTCCAAGATCCTTTATGCCAGAAAAATCCTGACTTCGCAGTTGAGTGTTAAGTGCTCAACAACTCAAGGTGAAAGCCACCTCCATGAGGCAATCAGTCTTCTTAACTGGACTGGGGAGCTGTGGACTCTAATCTGAATAAACACCTGGCACTAAAAGATTAAATCACAAGGATCACTATCTTCTGAATAAACCTATTCCACATTCTACACTTTTGATTCTGTCTGCCTTGATTCTGTTATTATGGCTATAAATAGCCCTTAAGGCTCAGTGCTTAGCCCTCCACAGGAAGAGTTGAGTTGCTGTAAAGAATACTTTTCCCATTTTCTAAATCTGCTTGTGTTCTTGTGACACCTTTCCATTAGGGGCATTCCACACAAGGTTGTAAAGACCCAAACCAGTCTAATAAGAGACATAATGGGGGCCAGGAGTGGTGGCTCAGGCCAGTACTCCTAGCACTCTGGGAGGCTGAGGCGGGAGGATTGCTTGAACTCCGGAGTTTGAGACCAGCCTGAGCAAGAGTGAGACCCCTGTCTCTACTAAAAACAGAAAAAATTAGCCAGGCGTGGTAGTATGTGCCTGTAGTTCTGGCTGAGGCTGAGGAAGGAGGATCACTTGAGCCCAGGAGTTTGACATCGCTGTGACTAGCCTGACACCATGGCACTCTACTCAGGCCAACTGAGTGGGACCTTGTCTCAAAAACAAAAAAAACCCCACCTTGTAGTGGAAAAAAAAAAAAAGTAAAAGTAATTCTGAGGTTAATTCCAATACCACCATGGATAGTCATTCTATCTATTTACTGAAACAGAGTCTCGCTCTGTTGCCTGGGCTAGAGTGCCATGGCGTCAGCCTAGCTCACAGCAACCTCAAACTCCTGGGCTCAAGCGATCCTTCTGCCTCAGCCTCCCGAGTAGCTGGGACTACAGGCATGTGCCACCATGCCCGGCTAATTTTTTCTCTATATATTTCTAATTGGCAAATTAATTTCTATTTAGAGACGAAGGTCTTGCTCTTGCTCAGGCTGGTTTCAAACTCCTGACCTTGAGCGATCCACCTGCCTCAGTCTCCCAGAGTCCTAGGATTACAGGGATGAGCCTCGGCGCTCGGCTGGATAGTCATTCTTAATTCTTGAAACTCCCCAGCAGATAAGATCTTTTATCCTACCACCTCATTCCAGTTCCATGCAGTATTATCCCTTCTCCAGCAGAGTTCTTGAATAGTAAATATAAGAGCCTGTTCATTTTAAGACAGCTCTCCAAAGACCAACCAGAAAAGATATGAAGAAAAGGTTAAAAACCAACAAAATAGTAAAAAAGCATGAACTGTAAAGACACTTTCAGAACCACTTTTTTTGTTCAAACTGAGGTTTTTTTTCCTTTCAGAAAGTACCTATAAAAGTAAAACCACATTTTAGGGGAGGGGAGGAATATGAAATTATGGTGAAAGGCCATGCTGTGAAAAAGGTACCTGGTTTACAATACCTGTAGTGTTCTCCACTGGGGCCTGTCCAGAGGAGCAGACGACACTCACCTCATCAACTGACAATGAGCAGCAGCTGAAAAGGGTGGGCTGCTGGACAAGGGACTAGTCTCACTCCTAAGTGGGCCCCTACCTTCCTGGCACTTGTAGAGAACGCTGCTATTATGAACAGACCAAAACAAGGAGCCGCAAATGCAGGACTCACTGTGCAAAAACTGATGGATCACATCAGAGTCATGAAAGCACACCTGACCATATTTTCTATCAAAAAAGAAAACTAAAATCTCAAACTTTCAAAACAAACAGAAGCATTATTTGGAATAAATAATAACAACTTGAAAATTCGTTTGGATGCAGAACGTGTATTTACCTATATAAGCTCTTTCTTGTTCCCGAGTAAGTCCAGGGGGGATAACTGTAGGCATTCCTGGAATCACTGTCTTCTGTTCCATTGTGTCTTGGTTCCAGCGGCTCCTCTTCCGCTTCTTACTTGGGAAGTCTGAAGGTAGACAAAGTCCATCAGATGTAAATATAAACTAGCAGAGTAATTAGGAACAGGCAGTCCAGAATATCTAAAATATTACACAGAAACTCAGCAGACTCTGAAACTAAGAACTTGACCTAAAATTTAAATGACAAAGAATGGAAAACCAACCTCAAAGATTAAAATGTATGACCACAATAAGAGTTATCTGGTCCTGGGTCAGGAAGTTAACACTCCATGTTCCTTATTTTTTGTCTAGAGAAACTCCGTAGTATGTAAACAAGCAAACAAATCTTACTTAATGCATAAGACTTCAGAGAGTGAAATGAGGGGATAAATTATACACCACATTCAAGGGATGCTTTCAAAACTCCGGGGAAGACAATAGATTTAAGAATCACCATCAGCTGGTCTGTAAAGCACTATGGGGGCAGTGCTGGCTCCTCCCACCTCCACACCCCTCACCAGTCAAGTTTCTACAATAGGCCAGAACACAAAACTATTGTTACGCACTAAGTGAAAAACCTGATTCTTCAACAAGATCACCTTTTTCTTCTTAAGTTTAGCCAAGATCAGCATTCACTTTTCCTGGCCAGTTGGACACTGAGGGTCTGAACCCTTAAAGGCTATATCAGAAGTTCAACACAGAACAAGCTATGACAGTAAGGAAGCCCTCTTCCCCTGATACATAGGCAGATACTCCCTACAATTACCACACAGTTCTACTTGCCAAGGGGTACAGGCCCAAGGAGGAACCCTTTTATAACAGTGAGGAGAAAGCGGGCCACACTTGAGAACTCACTACGGTGAAAGGGGATTTGGAAAAAACCGGAATCGCCTTCCCAAAAAAGCTAAAAAAGATCGAACCAACCACCTGAAGCCTCTCGGGCTCTCCAGCGTGAACACCTTGCCGCGCAATGCAGGCGGAGGAGCTGTTCGTGTATCCGTCTCCCTTTCAGATTCCTCTCAGACCAGGACACTAGCTACATGTCGTCAGGTGACCCTTTCAACCTTTCATGGAGTGTGTTCATTCACACACTCCAACCCTCTCTTACACTAGCGGGCTGGAGAACGACAGACTGCCCCCAGCTTTTAGAGCTGAACCGCAAAGCCCGGCCACCTCACTGCGTCTGCGCGCAGCACACCTCCTCCCGCCATTTACCCCTCCCCCAGCGCGCGTGCGCACTCGAGGCCCCGTGAACCAGGCCGCGCGCGCCTTAGGGCGCCTCCGCCCGGGCCTCCCCGTGCGCGCGCGCGCGCGCGCGCGTCCCTGCCGCGTGCAGCCTCCGTCGCCGCTGCCGCGCGCCCCTTAGGCGGCCGGGCCCGTCCGCGCGACGCCTCTCGCGCTCTCTCGGCCCGACTCACCTCCTCCGCCGCCGGCCGGGCCCGGCTGCTGGTCCTGACGCGGCGGCTGGAGTGGCGGCGGCGGCTGCGGCGGCGACACGCGCTGGTAGAGCGGCGGCGGAGGGGGCGGCTGCGGCGGCGGGTACGAGGCGCCCGGGGACGGCGGCGGCGGCGGCTGCTGCTGCTGGGGAGGTGGGGGGGGCGGCGGCGGAGGCGGCGGCGGCAACGCCGCGAAGGGGAAGGCCGCGGTCAGGGCCCCCATTGAGCCCACGGGCGGGGGCGGCGGCGGCCCAGGCGCCAGCAGCCCCGCCCCAGGCGCAGGCGGAGGCCCCGGTTCGTAGCTCCCTTTGGGCCCGGGAAGCGGGGGAAGGCCGGGGGGGCCGAGCTTACCCAGCGGCGTGGCGTTCGCTCCGGTCGCCATGGCGCCCCCGGGGACCGGCACCAGCGGCTCCTTTTCTTCGGCGGCGGCTGGCTTCTCCTTCGCGAGCCTCCCGGGGGGAGGGAACCTGACTGCGCTGCCGCGGAGCGCGGAGCCAGTCCTCTTACGCGACGGCGGCGCGAGACGCACAAAGAGGGAGGAGAGAGGGCGCCGCGGGGGCGGGCCGGGGGCGGCGAAGCCGGGGCCTGGATTGGGCCCGGCCAAGGAGAGGGTCCGAATCGCCGGCCTCCGATTGGTGGAGCCCTAGTCCTTCTCGATGCACGCTGGGATTGGCCGAGCCGTTAGGCCTGGCGAGGAAATGGCGGCGGAGTCCGGTACGCAGGGAGGTGTCGCAGCGCGCAGTTCATTTGTTACTGCGCGAACAGAGCTCAGAGTCCAGAAAGGAGGGGATAGGGTGGGGCAAACTCTATGACGAAGGGGCGAGGAGCTCGCTCATTGGCTGCAGATGATGGAGTCAGTCAATCTCGGTTGCTCTGTAGTGGCCTGGGATTGGCCGTCACTGGCTGGAGACTTTGTCTCCTCCCCTCCCCCAGGGAGCAGTTTCTCCGGGATTAAGCGAGGAGTCAGGCGGAAAAGGCCGGGCCGAAACAGCTTTGTGGTAGGGGAGGCGCGGAGCAAGAAGTGCGCGTGCGTACGTGAGCAAAGGCGCCTCTCTGCCCCTTTCGCTTCGCGGTCTACCTAGACGTACGGCGAGGAAGCCCTAAGTGACGTCAATCCTCGTTCCCTTGGTAACCGGAACCTTGGGGCGGGAATTGGGGAGGAACTGGCGCGTGCCGGAAAACCGGATCCGTTGCCGCCGCAGGTAAAAAGGAATTTCCTGTTTTTTTAAAAAAATTAAGTGACCCAAAAAGCTATAAAATAGTCTTATTGAAAAATTTAAAACAAGGCCGGGCGCAGTGGCTCACGCCTGTAATCCGAGCACTCTGGGAGGCTGAGGCGGGCGGATTGCTCGAGGTCAGGAGTTCGAAACCAGCCTGAGCAACAGCGAGACCCCGTCTCTACCAGAAATAAAGAAATTAATTGGCCAACTAATATACATAGAAAAAAATTACCTGGGCATGGTGGCGCATGCCTCTAGTCCCAGCTACTCGGGAGGCTGAGGCAGAAGAATCACTTGAGCCCAGGAGTTTGAGGTTGCTGTGAGCTAGGCTGACGCCACCGGACTCACTCTAGCCTGGGCGACAAAGTGAGACTCTGTCTCAAAAAAATAAAAAAAAATTTAAAACAATATATGAACCGATGGACCAACATATAATCTTAGATGAAAAACACCATAGGCTATGAGGTCTAAAGTTAGTTTACAAATATAATACATTTCCACTGGAATACCAACGGGGTAACTGGGCTTTGACTAAATGATCTTAAAATGATGTAAAATAATAACTCTGAAAATAATGGGAAAACTTGTAAATGAGACTGAGGAGAAGCTTGCCTTCCAGATAATAAACATAGTACATAAGACACAATGACACAATATGACATTGTTGCAGAGAGATTAGTGCAAAATAATAGAGTCCAGAAATAAATTCCCCTGGTAGAGGTAGAAATACCACAAAGGTGGTACTTCAATTAAATGGAGAAAAGATTTAGTTAATAAATTTTGTAGTCTTAACACATTTAGAATACAGGCAGGGCGCAGTGGCTCACACCTGTAATCCTAGCGCTCTTAGGAGGCCGAGGCTGGGGGGGATTGCTCGAGGTCAGGAGTTTGAAACCAGTCTGAGCAAGAGTGAGACCCGGTCTCTACTATAAATAGGAAGAAATTAATTGACCAAGTATTATATATAGAAAAAATTAGTCGGACATGGTGGCGCATGCCTGTAGTCCCAGCTACTTGGGAGGCTGAGTCAGCAAGATTGCTTGAGCCCAGGAGTTGAGGTTGCTGTGAGCTAGACTGACACCAGGGCACTCACTCTAAAAAAAAAAATTTAGAATACAATTTTGGAGACTATAAAGATAATCTAGAAGTAGAGAATCTAGGAAGACAGGAATCTTGAACTAAAAAGATATATTAATACTTGATTAGCAAAAAACCCTAAAACTTGTAGAAGTCGAGACAATCATAGATTAGGGGAAAAAATGTGGCTGCAAAGATTTCAAAGAAAATAGAGTAAATAGTAAAAATTTTAAAAAGGAAAAAATATTTGCGACACATGACAGATAGCCAATATCTATAATATACAAAGAAATCTTTTTTTTTTTTTTTTAGACAGAGTCTCACTTTATTGCCCAGGCTAGAGTGAGTGCCATGGCGTCAGCCTAGCTCACAGCAACCTCAAACTCCTGGGCTCAAGCAATCCTGCTGCCTCAGCCTCCCAAGTAGCTGGGACTACAGGCATGTGCCACCATGCCCGGCTAATTTTTTCTATATATATTAGTTGGCCAATTAATTTCTTTCTATTTATAGTAGAGATGGGGTCTCGCTCTTGCTCAGTCTGGTCTCGAACTCCTGAGCTCAAAGGATCCGCCCACCTCGGCCTCCCAGAGAGCTAGGATTACAGGCATGAGCCACCGCGCCCGGCCTATACAAAGAAATCTTAAAAACAAATTAGGAAAAAGGCAAAAACAATAGAAAATGAGCAAAAAATATGAATACGCATGTCTCAGTGAATCCAAATAACCAAGAAACAAAAGGGTGTACAACCCTCCCGTTACAGTTTGTGCAAGTAAATAATAATTTTAAAGCTTTTGGAAACCCTAAAACACTTTAAACCTTGAGAAAGATGTGACTGTGATCTGAGTCACGTATGGTTATAATTTGTTTCTCAGATTATAGATTGACTCGCTGTCTTTGTTTTGTACAATGACTAGAGAACAAAAACCTGTCTGCTTAAGTAGTGATCCTTGTCATAGATTAACTTCCTCTTTGTTGTCCTGCTATGCTTAGACCAGATGACAGAAAACCCATGACTATTACATCCTCTGTAAAAAATATTAAATGTACCCTTCTCAAAAGAAACACTGCCTATAATGATGAAATTGGTATAACTGCATCAACCTTGTTTAAATAATATAATCTGCTAAAAACTCTTCTGTTTCTGCCTGTATAAATGAAACCTTAACTTCTCTTCTTTGGACTGCTAACTCCATTCCTTTGGAGTTGGTGTGTCTGGGTGGTCCATTCTCACACTTTGCACCTGAATAAACTCCCTTTAAATTAGATTCTGACCATTTTGATTATTTTAGGTTGACAGTCTTTTGTTTTTTTTTTTGAGACAGAGTCTCACTTTGTTACCCAGGCTAGAATGAGTGCCATGGCATCTGCCTAGCTCACAGCAACCTCAAACTCCTGGGCTCAAGCAATCCTGCTGCCTCAGCCTTCCGAGTAGCTGGGACTAGAGGCATGCGCCACCATGCCTGGCTAATTTTTCTATATATATTAGTTGGCCAATTTCTTTCTATTTATAGTAGAGATGGGGTCTCGCTGTTGCTCAGGCTGGTTTCGAACTCCTGACTTGGAGCAATCTGCCCGCCTTGGCTTCCCAGAGTGCTAGAGCCACCACGCCCGGCCTAGGTTGACAGTTTTTAATGTGTTCTCCAAAGTTCATGTGTTAGAAACTCCTTTATTTATTATTTTGATACATGGTATCACTCTGATGCATCATCATAGCTTGCTACAACCTCAGACTCCTGGGCATCTGGGACTACAGGTGCATACCACCATGCGTGGCTAATTTTTTATTTTGTAGAGATGGGGTCTCACTATGTTGTTCAGGCTGATCTTGAACTCCTGGCTTTAAGCAGTCCTCCCACCTTGGTCTCCCAAAGTGCTAGGATGAGGCATGAACCACACTGCCCAGCCCATGTATTAGAAACTTAATCTCTAATGCAACAGGATCTTTAATTAGGTTATGAGGGCTCTGCCCTTGGAAATGAAATAATGCTTATACCTCAGGGGTGAGTTCTTGATAAAAGGTGAGATCAGCCCCCTTATCCTTCCCTTTTGTGCTATTTTGCCCTTCTACCTTCTGCAATGGGATGACCCAGCAAGAAGGCCATCGCCAGAACTGTTAAGAAATAAATCTGTGTTCTTTATACATTACCCAATCTCAGATATTCTTTTTTTTTTTTTTTTTGAGACAGAGTCTAACTCTGTTACCCGGGCTAGAGTGCCCTGGCGTCAGCCTAGCTCACAGAAACCTCAAACTCCTGGGCTCAAGCAATCCTTCTGACTCAGCCTCCCGAGTAGCTGGGACTACAGGCATGTGCCTCCATGCCTGGCTAATTTTTTCTATATATATTTTTAGTTGGCCAATTAATTTCTTTCTATTTCTGATAGAGACGGGGTCTCGCTGTTGCTTAGGCTGGTTTCGAACTCCTGACCTTGAGCAATCCACCCGCCTCGGCCTCCGAGAGTGCTAGGATTACAGGCATGAGCCACTGCACCCGTGCTAGAGCAGCATAAAACATATTAAGACACCTCTTATCAGTGAAATGCAAATGAAGGTGATAATGAGGAATCTCTTTATCAAAATAGCAAAAAATAAATGTGCTAACCCCTACTGCTGTGAATTCTTTTTTTGGAAAGCATTGTGTTGTCCATTAAAATGGCTCCCCCTTTCAATAAAAAATAAACCCTTTCAATCCAGCATCCCGCTCCTAGGAATCTGCCCCAAAACAAGGTATGTGATTATGTAATGGGTCAAAGTCTTCTGCATTTATTGCAGTGTTTTTTTGTAATGGCAAAAACCTGGAAACAGTGAATTTCTATCTATATATGAATGGTTGAACAAACTGGAATATTTGTAACTTAGACTATTTGGCAGCCTTATAAAGCAGGGCATTTATTTTCTTTTTTTCTTTTTGGAGACGGGGGTCTCACTCTTGCTTAGGCTGGTTTTGAGCTTCTGACCTCAAGGGATCCGGCCGGCCTCGGCCTCCCAGAGTGCTAGGATTACAGGCGTGAGCCGCTGTTAATCCACACCAACTGATTAGGGTGCCCTCTGTGCCATATTGGTTTTTTGTTTGTTTTTGAGAGAGAGTCTCGCTCTGTCCTCCAGGCTAGAGTACTGTGCAAACTGCTGGGCTCAAGCAATCCTTCTGCCTCGGCCTTCTGAGTCACTAGGACTACTGGCATGCTCCACCATACCTGGCTGATTTTTATATTTTTAGTAGAGATAGGGGTCTCATTCTTGCTCAGGCTGGTCTCAGACTCCTGACTTCAAGGGATCCTCTTGCCTTGGCCTCTCAGAGTGCTAGAATTATAGGCATAAGCCACTGCATCTGGCAGAAGCCTGCTTCATACTTTTTTAAAATGTCTGACATCCAATTTATACGATATATAAACTGCAGAGGCATAAAGAAATGCATTGGGCTGGGTGGGGGTGGCTCACATCTGTAATCCCAGCACTCTGGGATGCCAAGGCGGGTGGATCCTTTGAGCTCAGGAGTTCGAGACCAGCATGAGCAAGAGCGAGACCCTGTCTGTACTAAAAATAGAAAGAAATTAGCTGAACAACTAAAAATATATACAAAATATTAGCTGATAGACCTGCAGTGTCTACTGTGAAAAAGAAAAAATGAGCCAGGCATGGTGGCACATGCCTGTAGTCCCAGCTACTCGGGAGGCTGAGGCAGGAGGATTGCTTGAGCCCAGGAGTTTGAGGCTGCTGTGAGCTATGCTGATGCTGCGGCACTCTATCCCGGGCAACAGAGTTAGATTGTCTTAAAAAAAAAAAAGGAATGCATTGGCAGGGCAACCACCAAATTCCTACTGCAGGTGGGATTTCAGGTCATTTTCACCTCCAGGGCACTGTGCTGATTCCTTGAGAACACAGGGCACAGTTGGTTTACTAGACTGTCTTCTGTGCTGCAGGATCCAGAACACACAGATTTCAGATGCCTCTGATTTTACACAAGCCTATGGCATAAATAAAAATTTTACATCTGGTCTTTTTTTAATTTTTTTTTTAACATTTTTTTTTTTTGAAACAGAGTCTCACTTTGTTACCCAGGTTAAAGTGAATGCCGTGGCGTCAGCCTAGCTCACAGCAACCTCAAACTCCTGGGCTTAAGCAATCCTCCTGCCTCAGCCTCCCGAGTAGCTGGGACTACAGGCATGCGCCACCATGCCTGGCTAATTTTTTCTATATAAATTAGTTGGCCAATTAATTTCTTTCTATATTTAGTAGAGACAGGGTCTCGCTCTTGCTCAGGCTGGTTTCGAACTCCTGACCTCGAGCAATCTGCCCACCTTGGCCTCCCAGAGAGCTAGGATTACAGGCGTGAGCCACTGCACCCGGCCTTCTTTTTTTTTTTTTTTTTNTTTTTTTTTTTTTTTTTTTGAGTGAGACAGAGACTCACTTTGTTGCCCAGGCTATAGTGAATGCCGTGGGGTCAGCCTAGCTCACAGCAACCTCAAACTCCTGGGCTCAAGTGATCCTGCTGACTCAGCCCCGAGTAGCTGGGACTACAGGCATGTGCCACTATGCCTGGCCAATTTTTTCTGTATATATTAGTTGGCCAATTAATTTCTTTCTATTTGTAGTAGAGACGGGGTCTCACTCCTGCTCAGGCTGGTTTTGAACTCCTGACCTCGAGCAATCCGCCCGCCTCAGCCTCCTAGAGTGCTAAGATTACAGGCATGAGCCACCGCGCCTGGCCTAAGATGGTATATTTTGTTATTTATAATAAACTACTTGGGACCATACCTGAGTTAGTACTAACACAGGGACACGTTGCCAGCCCTGAGGGCCCTGAGAAAGCTTTAGGATGAGAGCTGGTCACCAGAAAAACCAACCAACTTTCAGGCTCACCACAGCCACACTGGAGAGCAGTAGGCTGGAGATTGCGTTCAGTCACATGGCCAGTGATTTAATCAATCGTGTCTATAGAAGAAAACCTATAAACAACAAGGTTCAAAAAGCTTGCAGTTTGGTGAACATAGTGATGTTCCAGGAGGATGACAGGACTGTTCCAGACCTTGCTGCCCTGTATCTCTTCATCTAGCTGTTCATTTGTATCCTTTATAATAAAATGGTAATCATAACACTTTCCTGAGTTCTGTGTGTCAGTCTGACCAATTATTGAACCTGAAGGAGGTCATGGGAATTAGTGGCCAAGTTGGACAGAAGTGAATTCCCTAACCTGTGGGGTGAATATGTGCTAACTCTAGCCAGTTCCTGTCAGAAGTGAAGTGAATTATGGGACATCCAGGACGATAGTTGGTGTCAGAGTATTGCTGTTGAAATGCAAAGGGCAAGAAGTTTCCAGCCTCTTTCTTCTAATCCCTGGCATTTTCTTTTATCTCTATATCTGATAGTTCAGAAACCCCAAACCCGTGGGCATGATGGAGAGGCAGCAGCATCTAGCTAGCTGAGACTGGAGGGAGCAAGTCCATGGCTGTTTGCTTTTGAGTCCAGCCTTTGGAGAGCCTAGCACATCAGCTGAATTAGGAGTGACGATGTCTGACACGGAGTGAGCCTCCATGATGCACCAAGTATTGATACTTTCCTTCATTTTTTTCTCCTGACAACCATCTTTATTTAACAGCTTCCTATTAAAGGTAATTTGAGGCCGGGCACAGTGACTTATGCCTATAATCCTAGCACTCTGAGAGGTCAAGGCGGGCAGATCATTTGAGCTCAGGAGTTCGAGATAAGCCTGAGCAAGAGTGAGACCCTGTCTCTACTAAAAAAATAAAAAGAAATTAATTGGCCAACTAAAATAATATACATGTATGTGTATATATATGTATGTATGTATATAAATTAGCTGGGCATGGTGGTGCATGCCTATAGTCCCAGCTACTTGGGAGGCTGAGGCAGAAGAATTGCTTGAGCCTAGGAGTTTGAGCTTGCCGTGAACTAGGTTGATGCCACGGCACTCTAGCCAGAGCAACAAGAATGAGACTGTGCCTCAAAAAAAAAAAAATTTTTTTTTTAATTAATTAAAAAATAAAAATAAATAAATAAAGGTTATTTGAGCCAAAGTGAAATGGGTAGCAGAATTTAATTGTGACTTAGGTACAAATTAGAAATCATAGCATAATAGATATATGCAATTCCCATATCTAGTAAAGAACTTGTATCCAGACTCAAAACTCAACAAGAAATCTTACAAAGAACTGGTTTTTTTCAAAGGGGACATAAGATTTGAACAGACACTTCACCAAAACAGATGAATGGATGTCAAATAAGCACAGGAAAAGATATTCAACATCATTTCTCAGTAAGGAAATGCAAGTTACAACCACTGTGAGGTACCACTACACACCTATTTGAATGGCACAAATTAAACAAGGCTGACCAAACCGGACATTAATGAGGATGGAAGAAATGGAACTCTCCTCCAGTGCTGGCGGGAACGTAAAATGGTAGTGTTAGGTAGCTGGCGAGGGATTCTGGGTCTTCTAGGGTTGAAAGTGGGTGTCTTGCCTTAGCGCTGCCTTGAGCAATTGCCATACCTGGGACGAGGGACAAGGGTGGGCCTCAGGCCCCCATCTTGGTGCTGTGCCACCTTAATCCTGTCCCCAGAGACTGCCATACTTGAGGGTGGTGGGGACGCCCTACCAGTCTACCAATCAGAATTTAGCACGCCAACTGCAAAATAATGTAGAGGACTCCAGCCCATGGGCCAAGTGGCATAGGTACAGTAGAGTTTGGAAGGTGACTTAGGAGAACCTAAGGCTAATTATCATCTCATTAACTTAAATTTACATTGTGGTTCACCTCCTGCCCCCAACCATGGGCTTTCAGAGACGCTCATGGGCACTAAGACTCAGGTCATGTAACTCCCAACTGTCCATCAAAGTGGCTCCATGATGACATCTGAGCCACAAGGAAGTCCCTATCCCGACATTATAAAACAAGACCCAGACTATAACCAAGGTTTCTTTTCCTATCATAAGGGGTCTAGTCGTCATCTGTGGCATATGCATCTTGCTCTATAAACCTATACCTTAACTCTTACTCTATAATCCTATCTTGCCCCCCTCAATTAATGTCACCTCGTACTTGCCTTACTTTGGTGTGTCTGGTCATTCTTTGGCAAGAGTACAGATTGAAGTTAGCACAGATCCATCCCACAGGTTAGGGAACTCACTTCTGTCCAACTTGGCCACTAATTCCCATGACCTCCTTCAGGTTCAATAATTTGTCAGACTGACACACAGAACTTAGGAAAGTGTCATAATTATGATTACCATTTTATTATAAAGGATACAAATGAACAGCTAGATAAAGAGATATACAGGGCAGCAAGGTCTGGAACGGTCCTGAGCCCAGGAGCTTCTGTCCCTATAAAGTCAAGGTATGTCACCCTCTTCGTTCATCACTATGTTCACCAAACAAGAACCACAAGAACCGAGAACACAGAATGAGACTGCCAAACCTGACAGTACACCCACTATGGAAAAGTTTGGCAGTTTCTTATTTATTTATTTAAAACTTTTTTTTTTTTTTTTTTTTTTTACTACAGATGGGGTCTTACTATGTTACCAAGGCTGGATTTGAACTCCTGGGCTCAAGCAGTCTTCCCTCATCATCCTGAGTAGCTGTTGACTGCAGGCACATGCCACTACATTCAGCTGGTAGTTTCTTCAAACGTTTTTATTTTTTTTTTTTAATATTTTTTTCTATATTTTTAGTTGGAAAATTAATTTCTTTCTACTTTTTAGTAGATTCTGGGTCTCGCTCTTGCTCAAGCTGATTTCCAACTCCTGACCTTGAGCGATCCACCCACCTTGGCCTCCCAGAGTACCAGTATTACAGGCATGAGCCACCACCCCTGGCCAAAAGTTGAAGTACATATACTTGTATATATGACTCAGTCCTTCCACTCCAAAGTATTTACCCAAGAGAAATGAAAGAATATATCCAATATAGAAAAAATTAGCCGGGCATGGTGGTACATGTCTGTAGTCCCAGCTACTTGGGAGGCTGAGGCAGCAGGATCGCTTGAGCCCAGGAGTTTGAAGTTGCTATGGGCTAGGCTGATGCCACGGCACTCACTCTAGCCTGGGCAACAAAGTGAGACTCTGTCTCAAAAAAAAAAAAGAGAGAGAAAGAATATATCCAACAAAAACATGTACATGAATGTTCATAACAGTTTTATTTGTAATAGTTCAAAACTGGACATGGTCCATCCACATTGCCCATCAACAGGTGAATAGCTGAATAAACTGTGGTACTCCATATAGTGGAATATTACTTGGCAATAAAAAGAAATGGCTGTTAATACATGCAGCAACATGGGTGAATCTCAAAATAGTTATACTTAGTGAAAGAAGCCAGAGAAA
The DNA here is from genome assembly GCA_008750895.1 of Mirza zaza. Classification (NCBI taxonomy): domain Eukaryota; kingdom Metazoa; phylum Chordata; class Mammalia; order Primates; family Cheirogaleidae; genus Mirza; species Mirza zaza. Next base: position 33,975 of record VSMD01094786.1, on the reverse strand, counting down.
ACACAAGTACATACTGTATGATTCTAGTTGTAGAAAATTCTAGGTCTAGAAAATGCAAATCAGTCTATAGTGACAGCAGATTGAGCAGTGGTTACTTGCAGATGGGAGCCACTGGGGAGCAGGCAGGAGAGATTACTAAGGAGCACAGGGAAACCCTGGGAGTGAAGGGGAGGCTCGTTATCTTGACTGTGCTAATGGTTTCACTGGTGTATACATATGTATGTCAAAGCCATCACATACTACACTTTTAGCATATGCAGTTTATTGTGTGCCAATTATACCTCAGTAAAAAACAGGCCGGGCACGGTGGCTCACGCCTGTAATCCTAGCACTCTGGGAGGCCGAGGCGGGCGGTTTGCTCGAGCTCAGGAGTTCGAAACCAGCCTGAGCAAGACCCCATCTCTACTAAAAATAGAAAGAAATTAATTGACCAACTAAAAATATATATACAAAAAAATTAGCCGGGCATGGTGGCGCATGCCTGTAGTCCCAGCTACTCGGGATGCTGAGGCAGGAGGATCACTTGAGCCCAGGAGATTGAGGTTGCTGTGAGCTAGGCTGATGCCACGGCACTCACTCTAGCCTGGGCAACAAAGTGAGACTCTGTCTCAAAAACAAAACAATAAAGCTGTTTTTTAAATAATAATAGAAGACATATAGAAGTAGAAACTTGACATTTGAAAAAAAAAAAGAAAAGGTAATAATAGAAGACAGCAACTACAGGGAGAGGGTTCTGTCCAGAGTTCTATGCAGAACACCGGTTTGATTCCTTTCCACTTAGATTCATCATTTAGGAAGGGATCATCTTTGTTTTTAGTTTTGTTTTTCAAGCCAGTTCTATTTTTGAGTGATTACTGTTAAACATTAGTATTTAAATTTTTTTACCTAATATTTGATACATACAGAAGGATGTGTGGCACCTTGTTGAGTTAGGAGCTGAGTTATAAATTGAACACCCATGAACCTACTGCCAAACCTGAGAGCCAAGATATCAGCCATACTTTTGTAAATTCCTGGGGTCCTTCCCTATCCCATCCCACACGCCTCTCAGGGACCACCATCTTGAGTTTTGTGCTTTTCCTTCCCTTGATCTTTAATAGAGTTTTATCACATGCATGTGTTGCCAAACAATAGTTTAGTTTTGCTTGTTTTTGAGCTTTATAAAATGCTATCATACTGTGTGTAGTTTTATGCAGTTTGCCGTTTTAATTTACCTCCAAGAGTCATCTGTGTTATTGCATTAGGTATATTACAGTATTTCCAGTCCTCCCAACAGCCCTGCAGTTGGCTTAGGATACGGCACACCTGGGGGAAATAAAGCTCAGCAAGCTGGGGTGGCTCACCCAGTCCATGGGCCAGACTCCAGGGCCATCTCTTCACCACCATGTTACGTTGTCTCCTTCATTCATGAGGGCCTCCTGTGCGCCAGACAGTGAGCAGGTGCTGGACATACATCTTACGGGGACATGGCACATCCCTTGCCGTCCTGAAGCATACATCATGGCTCTCCGTTGACCATCCCAGCCAGGATGACTCCACGCACAGGCCAGTTACCCAAACATCCCGGGTATGTCCATGTCCCTCCTATTTGTCCACAAACATGACTTAAAGTGTCTGGTCTGACCCATCCCACAGGTTTCTGCCCATGGAGGGCAATTTTGACAGTAGCTATTGCCATGACAAAGGCAGCCACCTCTGACTCAGTAATGCTACTTGCAGGAATATATCCCATAGAAACACCTGCATATGTACAGAGTGGCATTGGCATAAGAATATTTATTGCAGTGTTGTTTGTAATATCAAAGTAGTAGAAACAACTTAAACTTCCATCTGTAGGGATCTAATGATAGTTCATTAACATTAGTTATGGGAAACCTACACAAGGGAACACCACCAGCTATGAAAAAAACAAAGGGGAACATTGATAATAGAAAGATCTCCAGGAGATTTGGGGGAATACATGTGATAATTTAATACATTCATGTTCTCCAGGATATATTTTAAAAAGGCAAGGTCAGTACAGTATGTGGAATGTTACCAGGTGTATAAAAAAGGGGACAAAATAAAATTGTTCCAAATATGCATAAAACTTCTAGAAGGGTTCATAAATAACTGTGACCTGGTTGGCTGGGGATGGGTAAGAGGGAGATTTACTATATGTCTTTTGTTTGTTTGTTTATTTATTTGTATTTTCTAACCACAACCAAAGCTTATAATATACCTCTTTTGTATTTTAAAAAAATATGTACAGTAGAGCAAGGACTACTTATTAAAAAATACATAAATAAAATTTAAAGTTTTAGTTTCTCAGTGCATATTCCCCGGCTCTTGGCCTTTCTTTGGCTTGCAGCCTGCCGTTGCTGGCAGCAAACATTTCATCAGAGCCCCTAGCTTTCACAGGCCCCCCACTTTGGCACGTTGCACCCTGACGCACAAACTCCCTTGCAGACAAGATCAGAGGGCTGGGAGACCTGCCACAAGGTGGCGCTGCCTACTGCCTGCTACTGTGTGGGCAGGCCGGCCCTCCCCAGGGCACTGGGGTCTACTGTTGGGCTTCTGCAGAATGGGAGCTTCCCGCCAACCCCTACCCACTGCCCCCAGTATTCCTCCAAGAGATCTGGAAAGGAATTCATTTTGTATCCCCATCCCCTCATATGTGGACCATCAGATGCAAACCAGAATTCAGGCAGGCGCAAACCAGAATTGGAAGGTGCCTCTCACCCTCCTTTGGGTCTCATGGGTGTGAACGGCTAATACCTAGAGATGTGTCCCCGCCCTGGTCTGGCTCCCTATTTCATCCAAGAAACCCCCCCAGTCACAGGAAGGAGTCTGAGCAGGCAGAGCTCTGCCCTGCTCTGGTGGACAAGGGGACAACGTGACGTCCATAGGAGCCACTGAGTCTGTTCACACAGGGGGCCATCCACCCTCCACCCCCTCATCGCTTCATTCATTTAGCAAGTATTTACTGCCGCCACCACATGCAGGGAAGCTCTTGTTCAAACACTTGGCTTGAATGTCAGAAGGAAGATAGTGGGGCCACCTCCAGGCCTGACTGGGGCCTTCCCACTAACCCCTGCAGGCTGGGCCTGCCTGTGACATGCACACTCCAGCAAGGAGAGTGCCCCCTCCCTGGGGGCTGGTCCCTATCCTGGTAGTGACCCCAGGGCCTGGTACTGCAGGCGCCCTCCAGGAGTATTTGCCATACAGACACAGGCTAATCTTCCCTCAGTCTGACTTGATGCTCCTGCTGTGATCTAATGTTCCTGGCCTGACACCCAGGCAGGAGGGGGAGGCAGGAAGGCAGCCCCAGGCCCGGGCCAGGTTACAGGTCATAGCAGGCTGTTTCCATGGGCAGCAGCCTCTCTGAGGCTGGATGGAACACCCTTGGCTGGCCCTTCCACAGGCCACCAGGTGAGATGAAGGGTCCCTTTGTTCAGGACGCCCCCATCTGCATGAGTCCTTGGCTTGCAAACTATAGCAGAGGCCTCGAACCGCAAAGCTGAGGGTTAGTTCTGAGCAAGGGAGCCCAGGAAAACAGTGGTGCTGAGATGGCAGGGGGGGCCACTGGCCTCCTGTTACCCCAACCAGGCTTCCCCAAAACACTGGTAGCCCCACCCTTCCCTGGTACATGCACAGTACCTGGTGGCCACAGAAAGGTGTGCTAGAGGGAGAGAGGGAGGGTAGGAGGGAGTTGAGGCAGTGGGCTCAGCTCCCCCTACCCAGAGGGACCAGAGGAGTAAAGCAAACCAGCTTTAATACCAATCTAGTTCTCTCTTTTAAATACCATGTTCCCCAGGACAGTGCTGGGACAGGCCCTTGGCAGAATGAGTGGAAAGCAAATGTGGAATGGATGGCCCAGGGCCCCCTGCCTTGGGGCACTAGACACCGGGTTGCCCCCTGGGGAGGGGGAGGCGACAGCAGCTTCCCCTGGTACAGTTATTGCAGAGGCATGGGTGGGTTCCCCTCCCTCCCCAGCCCCTAAACACTTCTCAGGATTATTTCTGCCCATCAGCCCCCGCAGAGCCAGGACCTGGGCTCCTCTATCTGGGAGGGGGCCCTCCGCCCAAAAGGGCCTGCAGCTAAGGCATGGGGTGGGGCGGGGTGCCACTGGCCAGGTCTGCCGCTCAGTAAGTGCTCTGATGGCCCGTGAGGATGTAGAGGTTGCTGTGTGCCCCCGGGTTGTCGGTGGGAATGCTCTCCAGGATGATGTCTCTGGAGGGGACAGAGAAGCAGAGGTGAACAGGGCGGGAGGCGCTCAGGCACGGCCTCCCTCCTCTGGGGAGGCTGGGGTGCCACTGCCCACCTGTGGGCCCCAAGCACTCTGAAGATCCTCGTCTCATCTGTGATCTCCTGGGTCACCTGGGAAGACAAAGGGCACTGAGAGGTGGGGACCACAGGGCAGGGGCAGGCCAGTCCCTGAGCCCCACGCACCTCGTTGGTATCCAGGCTGCGGCCTTGCATCCCATGGCTCCAGAAGGCCAGCACGCTGTCCTGAAGACACACTAGGGGGGCCAGGCTGCCATCAGCCCTGTGCCTGCCCTGCAGAGACTGACACCCCAAGCCACACCCACCCAGGTCTGGGCCACAGAGGTCCTGGCTGACCTCAGGTGTCCAGGCTGGCTCTCGAGAAGGGCTGGGGATCCACCTCCTTATCCCACCCCCAGCCTCAGGCCCCTGAGCCTCCTCATGTGTTCCAGGCCAAAGTCCTGCCCCCTGCCTCTGCTCACTCACCCACAGTCTCGATGGGGAAGTCGAAGGTCAGCTCAGGCGCCAGTGTGGCCGTGGGCTCACCCTGCATGTTGACTATCCTCACACAGCCTGCACCGGGAGGGAGCTGGTGGGTGGAGGCGCAGGCCCCGCTGGGGAGGCAGAGCTTCCCTCACCCAGGCTTCCCTTGCCCCCACAATCTGCTGGCCGCAGCCCTGACCCCGGGCACTCACGTTCAAAGCTGACGAGGACCGTGTCCCTGTCCACCTGGATCACCTGCTGGGCTGAGCCTGAGATCCCATCTGTAGACAGAGAAGGGAGACAGGGCCTGGCTGAGCCACCAGCACACTCGGGCCCCAAGAGAACACAGCCAGCCCTCAGCCACGAGCACACTTCAGCCTCACAATGGCCATGTGGGGTTGGGAATCCTATTCTCACTGCACAGTGGGGGAACTGAGGCTCAGAAAGGATACGTGACCCATCCTCAGGCTCTCGGGGAGCAGGGGAGTAATCCCAGGGAGTCATGGGAGGGCTCCGGAGTCAGGCAAACCAGGCCTCGTGACTCAGTCACTGCGTGACCTGGGACAAGTCACCGTGAGCCTCAGATTCCTCATTCGTAACACAGGCATGGTGATGCCCACCTTGCAGGGCTGTTTAGGGTCAAGAATGAAAACCCGGCACCCAGAGGCCTCAGTCCCTATCACCTTCCCCTCTCCGTCACCCATGGCCACTCCCTAGCGGCCCCGGTTCCCAGCTGTAGCTCCCTTGCTTGGGGTGGAGGCCCCTGCCCCTGCCTTGCCAGGTCTGCCTCTTCCCTGAGGCTCCTGCCTCAGTCCAGAGCAGCGCCGGCCAGATTTTCCTTAGCTGCCAAGCCCTGTGGTCTAAAACCTTTTATGGAAGCTCATTGAAGGGAGGCTGGGCACTCCATGCGCCGCTTGGCGCCCTCAGGCCCCCAGGTCTCCACAGAGCCGCAGGCTGTGGGGATCCTGGTTTGAGGGCCTCACCCCTGCCTCCCTCCCATCTGTCTCTCTGCCACACGCCCTCCTGCTCACCAGGTGGGATGAGGATGTCAGGCGTCAGGCCAGCCTCCAGGGGCAGGACATGGAACAGGACACGACAGCCGGGCCCCTCGGGCCCCTCGGCCCCCACACACACCTGTGGCAGCTCCTTCCCGTCCAGCACCAGTGGCTCCAGCATCCCAGCTGGGCAGGGCAGAGGGCTGGAGAAGTTCTGGGGGGCAGCAGGGACACTCACGTCTCCACTTCTCCCCACAGACCCCTGAAGGTGCCCTGGGCCTCCCCCACCGCCCCTCACCTTCAGCAGCAGGAACTTCTGCAGCGGCTCGTACCACTGCAGCAGGAGCAAGCTGGCGGGCAGGGCGGCCAGCAGGAAGGTGCTGCCTGTGTAGGGGTTCCGCACTGCGGGAGGTAGTGGTTGGCACTGGGCCAGGCCTGCACTGCCACCCCTGCCCGGCCCCTTTGCCCCACTCTTACCCACACGACACTGCAGGCAGCCTTTGGTGTCGGGAATCTTGGTAGACAGGGCAAAGCGCCTATAGGGGTGAGAACCAGGCCACGTGTCTGGGTGCCATCTGTGGGCAAGGTCCCCACAGAGCCCTATGAAGTGGGCACTATCATCTTCCCATTTACAGGTGAGAGACTGAGACTCAGAGAGCCAGAGTACCTTGCCCAGGGAACAGCTGTGAAGGGCAGGGGACCTGGAGCATCTCTGTCCAGTCCAGGGCTTTGGACCACAGAATTGCTCTGTGATTTTGTGCAAGTCACTTAACCTCTCCATGCCTCAATTTCCTCTATAGAATGGTGTAACAGTGGTGCCCATCTCAGAGGGTCACAGAGGGGAAAAACTCAGAGCAGTGTCCAGCACATCCTGTGTGCTGACTGACAGCTAGCTTTTATCAGCTTGTATTATTATTATTATTTTAATAGAGATGTGGTCTCACTACGTTCCCTAGGCTGGTGTTGAACTCTTGGCCTCCTACCTCGGCCTCCGAAAGTGCTGGGATTATAGGTGTGAGCCACTGTACCTGGTCTCAGCCTGTATTAGTATTTTTCCACCTATTCTGAGTCATTGAAAATCTTTCCAAGGTAAAGGCAAGGCATAAACGAAGAAATGAGAGCATGCAGGCTCCAACTCCCAGACTGCACAAGTGCTCATGGCCCATTTCACAGATGGGAAAACAGGCCCAAGGAGGTTAAAGGACTTCAAAGGGCGAACGGCTCTGCCCTCTGCCTCTTCAGCTGAGGCTACAGCCCTGAGGGCCCAGTGCGTGGCTCCCTTGTTGCCTGGGGAGACGGATGAGGGATGGTCATCAGAAGGGTCTTTGCCTTGGTCACTGAGTGTCCCCTAATCCCCTAGAGGACCCTCTGAGCCTGTCTTCCCCTGGGGAGTGGGGCTACATGTCGGCAGCCCTGCCATCTCCACTCAGCAACCCAGGTCCTGTCTGCACCTTCTCCCAGGACACAGACAGGAAGCCAACATTGTCTGTCTGCCACTTCCGTCCCCCTTGTTCTGCCCCTCCGCTTCCCCTGGTCTTCGGATGGGACAGAGGCGTATAGTTTTGTATTTGCTTCTTCTCCAAACAATTCCAGTTCCCTGTTTTTCACATTCAAAGCGGACACTGTGACTCTGTGATGTCCCAAACACTGGCCTAAAGCTGCCTGCAACTCGTTGGGGCTCTGATGGGCCTGTTTCCTGCATGTCCTGGGCCAAAGCACAGGCTCGCCTGGGGACCGAGCTCAGGAAGTCCCGAGGTCACAGGGCTCCAGGTGCAGTCCAGGAGTGAACACGCCACAGGAAGGGCCTGGGCCCTCCTGATCTGCCCAGCTGGAGCAGCCACTGGCCTGGCAGCCACTGCCCTCCCCGCCCAGTCCCCTGGTCCCCACAACCCACACCATCATGACAATGTCTGCTCCCATAGCTAACCCCCTCCTCAAAGTCCAGCCCCACCCAGCCACGGATGGATGGAGGTCCCACTTGCACATCTGTCAAGCATCTTAATGTGACAAAATTGAATTCAGCTCCCCCTGAAACCCACAGCTGATAACAGCTGCATCCTTCCAGTAGCACAGGCCAAACACCCTGGAATCACCCATCCTTGACTCCTTCCCTTCCATCTACCACCAACCGTCAGGAAATCCTGTTGGCTCAACTTCCAAAAGAGAATCGGAATCGGACCATTTTCTCCTCTTTCACTGCTACCCTGGCCCAAGCCACTACCATCTCCAACAGCCTCTGGAGGGCTCTCCCCTGGCCCCCTCACCCCTTCACTCTACTCTGGTGAACGCAGCAGCAGCAGAGAGCTCGTGCAGCTCTCAGCCCATGGCTTCCTCTGCAGCTTCCTCGTTGCTCCACAAACAGGCCAGGCCTGCTCCTGCCCCAGGGCCTTTGCACTGGCCATCCCCTCTTCCTGGGACGCCCTCGTCCCACGTACCCAAAGAGCTCCCTCCTCACCTCTTCTAAGTCTTTGCTCAAATGGCACTTTTTCAATGAGGTCTTTCTCAACCACCCCGTTTGAAACCACAGGCTGCACCCCACCCTCCTGGCCTTCTTCACAGAGCACGCCCACCTCGGTGCGTCACACAGAACACCCTCCTTTCTCATGTGCACTACGGTCTGTCTCCCTCACGAGACAGCGGTGAGGAGATAAGGAACATCTCAAGCCCCAGGACACGGCCTGGCACCTACGAGATGCTGAGTAGCAGATACTCATTGAATAATGAAGGAGTGACTCCCTCTGACGTCCTCCTGGCACCTCATAACGCACGTGACAAGGCAGACCTTGTTATCTTCCTGCGCAACCTCCTGACACCACCCTCACTCAGCCCCCGCTCGATCCCATCAGGTCTACTTCCTGCACGTTGCTCATGCGCCAGCCCTCAGCCCAACCTCTGTCCTCTGGGGCCACTCCGCGGCCCTTCCCTCCTCTAATTCACCCTTCCACTGTCGCCACCGCCAGCCAGCAGGTGCCTCGTTTTCATCTGCCCAGCATCCTTCCCGTTTGGCAAGAGGACTGAGGTTTTCCTTTGGGGGGCTGAGAAGCCCTGCTCCCTCCACCAGGCTCCAGGGCACAGCATGCGACCCCCGGCCTGGCCACCTGTGCCCACATCCCCTGGCCCCAGTGACTGGCGCAGGGGCAGGCATGCACCTAAGCTAGACCAGTGAGGATGGGCTCTGGGACTTTTGTGGGAATGACTTGGAAACAGAGGGTCTAGTTTCACTGAGTTGCTAGCTAGCAGGACACGGCCTGCAGGTGCAGGCGGCCGTCACGTGACAACACAGCGTGTGTGAGAATAAAGGCAGCACGAAGACATGCAGAAAGGCTCCTGCTGGTGCCATTTAAACCTGGATCTGGTGGGGTCTGAAGCTAACCCTAGTCCTGAGCTGTCAGTTACATGAGTCGTTAAGTCCCCTTTCTGTGCTTACGCCAGTGAGCTGAATCACCTACAAAAGGAAGAATGCCGATCAGCACACATCGGGATCCTTTCAACATGCTCATGGTGCCACTGCCAGCTGGACAAAGCCCAAATCCTGGGCCCAGCATCAAAGGAGGGACTCCACCACCTGTGCAGCTTCCACTCAGGCTACTCTGCTTCCTCCCTTAGGCCAAACACCCCCGAGCTCCCCAGAGCACGCATTCACCCCTATGTGCATCTGCTGGTCCCTCTGCCTGGAATGCCGTTCCTAGCTCTTCTGCCCGGGAAACCTTAATGTCCTTTCAAACTCCATGAGCTTTCCTGGCCTCTCTGAGGCCTCCCCAACCCCTCCCAGGTCCCCGTCTAGTTGGCCCTCAACACCAGGTGCTAACGGTCTGGTGGGTTTTTTTGTTTTGTTTTGTTTTTTTGAGACAGAGTCTCGCTCTGTCGCCCTAGCTAGAGTGCAGTGGTATCGTCATAGCTCACTGTAGCATCAAGAGTAGCTCGGACTACAAGTGTGTGCCACTATGCCTAGCTAATTTTTCTATTTTTTGTACAGACAGGGTCTTGTTCTTGCTCAGGCTGGTCTCAAACTCCTGGCCTCAAGCTATCCTCCTACCTTGGCCTCCCAGAGGGCTGGGATTACAGGTGTAATCACCTCTGGTTTTTTTTCCCCCAAAATCTCTTCTGGATGGCTGTGGTTTTTTTGTTTGTTTTGTGCTTTTTTTAAGAGGGTCTCACTCTGTCGCCCAGGCTCAAGTGCAGTGGTGTCATCACAGCTTACTGCAGCCTCACACTCCTGGGCTCAAGCAATCCTCCTGCCTCACCCCAAGTAGCTGGGACTACAGGCATGTGCCACCACGCCCAGATAATTTTTCTAGTTTTTGTAGAGACGGGGTCTTGCTCGTGCTCAGGCTGGCTATCTGGTAATGGGCCCACATCTCTCTCATTTCTTGAAAGCAAGGGCTCATTTGACTATGTCCCCATGCCCAGCACAGGGCCAAGCACAGCATACATGCTCAGTTAAACGTTCGACTGTCAAATCCAGCACCATACCCTAACAACCAGGCTCCCACAATTTGCAAAGCGCTTTCACGTCTGCTACCTCCTCCTGGCCTCCCGATAAACCTGGCGGGGGGCTGTCAACTGTATTGACGGAGGAGGAGATGGGCTCAGAGAGGGCAAGCAACCCTCTAAAATCACAGCAGTCCCAGCAGGGCCATATTCCGCCCTGCTCTGCCCCTCTGCCTCCCACTCCCCTGCACGCCAGGGCCCCTGACCTGGGGATGATGCGCTGGGTGAGGCGGTTGGTGGGGATGGACAGGGGAACCTGCTGCTGTAGTCGCCGCTGCTCAAACAAGCCTGGCAAGTCATGGGCCCAGATGTGCGTGGATTTCCCTGCCAGGGAGGGAGAGAAGCAGTGGCTCGCGGGTGCGGGGGGCAGGGTGAGGAGCCGTGGGTGCTGCGGGGTTGCCTCCCTGCCAGTCCCATCTTGTACCTGAGAGTGACAGCAGCACATTGTTCACACAGTAGAGCCAGGAGCAGCGGTGTGAAATCAGCTGGAGGTGACAGGGGGCAGGTGGACTGGCAGTCAGCACCCGGGCCTCTCAAGGCCCTCTGCCCTCCATGGCCAGCCGGGCCTCACCTTCTCCAGCGTGTCCTCGTGTAGTTCGTGCAGGTTGAGGGTATAGATGCCTTCCTCGGCCCCCACCACCAGGAACTGGTCTGCAGGTTTGAGCACAGGTCAGAGGTCAGTCACGCCCCCCTGGCCCAAGCTGAGGGATTCCAGGCTCCTGCACCCTCCCAGCTCCCAGCCTACCCCGAGTAACAGGGTGAATCCAGGTGACAGCAGCGTGGATCCGCAGGGGGCAGCCATTGAAGACTTTGGAGAAGCAAGCACCCATCTATGGAGGAGTGAGAGGCTGGGAGGGCACGTAGGGGCGGGGCAGGGCAGGGCCAGGGGTGGGGACAGTGGGGCCATGGGCAAACACTTACGTGCACCTTGGGGGTTGGGGGCAGCCCGTGGCAGGACGACCTCTGGGAGGGAGGGAAAGGGTCAGGGCCAAGGTGAGGCCCCTGCCACCCATCCCTCGTCCCTTGGCAGCACCCCTCACCTTAGGATCTTCCTGCTGCTTTATTGTGGCCCAGGCAGTGGGCAGCAATGGGGGGCTGTCAGGGCCTTGTGGAGGTGGGGGCAGGGTTCCTGTAGGCACAGACTGGCTGTGATTCCCCACCCAGACCCCACCCTAGGCCTGCCTGGCCTCCCAAGCCTGGGACTCACCTGGGGGGCTGGATAAAGGGTCCTCAGCTGCAGGCTCAGAGGGGGGTGGCCCCAAGAATGGGGCCCGCTTGATGGTTCCCATGGAGTCGTCTGGAGAGTCCAGCTCCTGGCAGGAGGGTTGGGGACCCAACCAGGCTGTCAGCACATGGCTCTGCAATCTGCCCCACCCCATCACACCCTCTGTAGTGGGGTCCTCACACCCAGCTCCAGCCTCCCTCCATCCTGCACCTGCAGTTCCGAGGCTGGCCGCATGGTCAGGCTCCTGTAGGGGACAGACCAGAGGCAGCTGAGGTGTGAGAGGTGACTGGCGCCCAGGACCAGCTGCCCATGCCCCTCCCCGGGCCCCTCCACTCACCTTTCCTCCAGGGCCTCCTGGACGGACTGCAGCAGGCTCCTGGGCAGGGGCATGAAGGGGTCAGAGGTCAGCCTTTCTGCTGCCCCCAACCCCTCCCTGCAGCTTCCCTCCCTGCCACTTACCCGCTCAGCTCCTCCTTCCCCAGCAGCGTCCACTCCTCCTCCCACTGGGGGAAGCCGTGGCAGAGACCGGAGAGGGGCAGAGAGAGGGACAAGGTGAGAGGACAGTCAAGAGCTTCTGGGAAGAGCAAGGACAGACAGGTAGAAAGGGAACTGGTGACAGGCAAGAGTCTTGGGAGAGACAGTGAGAGGCAGAGAGACCACAAAATTGTGATAGAAAAGGGCAAAGAAACAAAGAGGAGGGCGGCAGAGACAGACAGTGAGCAAGGCAGACAGAGACCAAACCTGTGGGAGCGAAGGAAACGTGGCCCAGAAAGGAGCCCCTAGCGCTCCGGGTCCCTGGGCGGGACAGGCCTGCCTGGACAGTGGCCGAGGCCCAGGCAGCCACTGCTTCAAAACTCCCTTGATTGGAGGTGCCCAGCTGCCCCAGAGTGCCCCACCCACCCCACCCCTGCACACCGCCCTGCCCATAAAGCCTGCCCCTCACCGGCTCATTTAGTGGGTCTGTCTCCTTCCTGCGTGGGGCACCAAATTTCACCTGGTGAACTGGGGAGCCCAGAATACAGAGGTTAGAGGGCTGGAGTCTCAGGATGAACCCCCCAACCTCACAGCAAATCCGCACACAGCCCCGGCCACAGACTCACACTGGATCTCCGAGGGGGTCCTCTCGGCCGGGCCGTGCTGACCCCGCGAGTGAATGGTGTCTGGAAACATGTCATACGTCTAAGAGAGGACAAACAGCGGACATACACCTGGCACCTGCCTCACACCAGGTATCACACTAGGTGTCTCGAACATATCAACGTGTTGATTTCACTAGAACCCTCTGAGATTATCTCGAGACGAGATGACACGCTCGTATAAGAAAGCGGGCACAGAAAGGTCAAATAACTTTTGAGAGATCACACAGAAAGCAAAAAGAAGCTGGGTCACGGTCTTGGTCAGCCTGGGCCCAAGGGCAGGGACCTATCAGGGTTCCTAGGTGTTACAGGGAGGCGAGACCTAGCAGAGGAAAGGTTCTTAATGGGTGGGCCCAACTGGAGCGAAGCCCCCTGTGCAGGTATTGTACCAGTTGAAGGGACCTTAACTGACATCACCTTTGGGGCCTTCCAATCAGGCCCAGCCAAAACCCATTTCCCAGCCCCCTCACTTACCTCCAGTTCACAGTCTTCAGGGGAGGGGGCTCCCAGATGGGGGTCACTGGCCTTGTCCAACAGCTGTGTGAGGAGGGCCCGAGGGAGCTGCTGGGTTGTGAATGGGTGCTGGAGGGAGGGGGTGAACAGGTTGGTCCCTGTCCTCCAGGCCCCTGACTTTGAACACTGAGCCCCCTTCCCCCCTCCACCTCCCACCTGCAGAAGCTTCTCTGCTGTTGGCCTCTTCTTGGGGTTCTTGGTCAAAGCCAGCTTTAGAAAATGGTGGAAATTCTGTGTCCTAGTGGGCACAAGAGCCCCCCCACCCCCAGACCCAGATTAGTTCTCATGCACAGCATCCCACCACCTGCTGCCCTGTCCCCCTTGCCGAGGAGTCTGCTGGGCCCACCCAGGAAAGAGCCAGCAGAGGCCAGGGGCAGCTGGCCTGAGCAAGGCTGTGTTGCGACACAGCGGATCCTCTGTCATCAACCCTCTGCCCTTCTTTCCTGTCCGCACTGAATCCTCAGCTCAGACGGTCTGTAGAAGCCCAGAGAGGGATCCTGGGGCTGCACCTTGGGAGTCAGCAGAAGGCTCCTCCTCCCCCGGGGGCCTGGCTGAAAACTGGGGGCGGGGGGGTCCCAGGAGGGGAATGTGGGCCCTCACCAGCGAGTCTTGTCTCTCAGCTTGGGCGGCTGGAAGCTGCTCTTCGACATGAGCATCAAGGCCCTGTGGAGGGTGCAAGGTCAGGGGACAAGGTCCCCAGGCCAAGGGTTAGACAAGGGGCAAGAGCTGAGCTGACCTCATGGGGTGCAGGTGGAACAGAGGGGGCTGTAGCTCGCCCAACTCAATGGCGGTAATGCCCAGGGCCCAGACATCACACAGCTCGTTGTAGCCACCTTTGCGCTCCACAGCAGCCACCTCTGGAGCCATCCTAGAAGTAGGGTGACAGAGGGGATGGCTGGGTGCCACACCTGTGGTCCCCTGCCCCCTCTGCCCAAGCTGCAGCCTCACCAGTAAGGCGTCCCGATGAAAGACCTCCTCTTGGCCACAGATGCCGTCAGCTCGCCTGACACCCCAAAGTCAGCTGCAGGGAGAAGCAGTCGCTCTCACCAGCCCTCCGCCTGCCCCTTGCCATCTCACCCTCAGGGTTCAGGCTCAGGATGCACCAGGCGGGGCTCAGGGCAGGCAGCCCAGGTTCAGTCACAGCTGCCACAGGCCCAAGGCAAGGCCAGGTCCCTCTCTGGAGAGGGTCAACCACCCAGTATCCCTGACTGAGTGCCTGTCCCGTGTCAGACTCCATACAGACCCAACCTCATCCAACCTCTAGAAGGAAGGGAGTACTGTTCCATTTTCTGAATGAGGAAACTGAGACTCAAGTGGCGAAGTGACTTGTCCAAGGACACCTAGCACCAGAATCCAGGTTCTCTCTAAGACTCCCAGGGCTCCCACAGAACCCTCACCCTGCCTGTGTCCCCAGGGTACTGACCCAGCTTGACATCTCCCTGGAGAGTGAGGAGAAGGTTGGCTCCCTGTGGGAATGGAGGAGAGAGAATCCCGTCTGGTGCCCCGAGAGCCTCCTCCTCCCGCCCACAGTGCCCTTGGCCAGACCCCTACCTTGATGTCTCTGTGGATCTTCCCCTGAGAATGCAAGTGGTGGAGCCCCTGGGGACAAAGAGGAATCCCTGAGAGCAGCTACCCAGCACTATCACCCCTCTCCTGAACCCCCTCTCAAGACTAGGGCCCCCCACCCAAGCCGCTTCCTCCTCCCCTCTCCCCAAACAGGAAGTAACTGAGCCAAGAGGGAAATGGGCTGCTTCCGGCAACAGGGCTGGGGCCCCTTCCCTGTAGGACCCACAGCCCCTCGGGCCAGCCCTGCCTGAGCCACGCCACCTGCCCCCCACTGCTCAACTGGGCTCTTGGCCCACAGGTCCTGGGTATTGGGGGCAGTAAGTGCCTCACGGGCCCAGCTACCTTCAGTGCCTCTCGGCAGACATAGGCAATCTGCCGTTCCTCCAGGGGCCCAGTGGCTGAAACAGAAAGTGCGAGGGCTGGCAGGGGGGCCAGGGATATGCCGCCCCTCCCAGGCTACCCTGTGTTGGGGAAGCAGCAGGCACTGCTAAGTGAAAGAGGTGTTGGCCACATTCCCTCCTAGCACAGTCTGGGATACTGAGCCCAGAGATGGACAGCATTTCTCTCAAGGTCACACAGCCAGCCAGGAGTGGAGAGGAGCCCAAGTCCAGGGCTCAGACTTTCCTCTCCTGCCCCTGCATTGGAGTGGGGGTAGGGTGAGGGGAAGGCCGTGTCCCTCTGGAGCCTAGAGCCCTGGCCCTCACCGTGGTAAATCTCCTGCAGGGACCCCCCTCCGCAGAACTCCATGCAGATCCACAGGCGGTCATTCCTGGGGGGACACAGAGCTTGGGTGGGCACGAAGCAGGCCACAAGGGGGCTGCCTGGGAGCGGAGGATAAAGCAGCCTCACCTGAGGTAGCTGCCAATGTAGGCCACCACATTGGGGTGGCGGCACTCCCGGAGGATGGTGATTTCCTGCTGGAGGGAGCTGATGTCGTCGCCTAGGGAGCACAAGAAATCATGGGGGGAGCCGCACAAGGGTCGCGCTGACTCAGTGCCCCCATCTGCAAAATGGGCACAGAGTGCCTCCCTACAGGCCAGACAGGTGCTAAGCGACAGGACCTCCTAGGGCATGTCTCTCACGGGGGCTCTCAAATGTCAGCCCTCGGCCCCGCACACCGCGCCCGCCAGCGCTCCGCCCTCCCTCCGGCGCAGAGGCCCCGGCCTGGCCCTCACCTGGGTCTAGCTTGACTATCTTCACGGCGGCCAGTTCGGACGTGACCGTGTCGCGGGCCTGCAGGGGCGGAGGGGCGAAGCGGGATGAGGAGGGGGCGGGACTGGGGGCTGGTTCCCGCGGCAGAACGCAGAGCGGGCAGCCTCCTCCTGGCTCTCCCGCCGGTCCTGCCGCCCGGCGCACCTTGTAGACGTCGCCATAGGTCCCGGCTCCCACGCGCTGCAGCAGCTCGAAGCGGTCCCGCGGATCCTGCAGCGACACGTCCCGCAGCAGCGCCATGGCCCGGCGCCGGGCGGGCCGGCTGGCGGGCAGGCGCTAGCTGCGGAGCCGGCGCGGGACGGCGCGGGGCGGGGCGGGGCGGGCGCCGGTGGCTCCGAGGCCGCCGGGGCAGGGGCGGGGCCAGGGGCGGGGCCAGACCGGGGGTACCCTGGCCCCGGCCGGGAGGAGGCGCCCGCGGGACAGGCCCTCTGCGACGCGGGGAAGTCCCGAGGCCCGGGCGGGGCCTGGGGCCTGAAGCCATGCGCCAGTTCCTCGCCCTCCATGGGTAGGGAGCGCCAAGTCCAGAAAGCCAGAAGGCAGAGGAAAGAGGGAACGTCCCACTCCCCCATCTCATCCCCAATTTCCCAGATGAAACACGGACATGGGTTTTTTTTTTTACAAAATGTATTTATCTTCCTTAGAACTGAAAAATAAATCTATGTACAAAATAGGAAGAGATCAGGCGCCCTTCACCCACTCCCAACCCCCTGCAGATTTCCTCCGGGGTCCCCGAGACAAACTGAACCTCAGGGGGTTCCTAGAGGGTCGTAAGAGAGGTCCTGCTCTGATCCCGAGCCAGTTAGGTCAGGAAGAGAGAGGGCAGGACTCAGGATTCTCATAGGCTGGGGGTAGAGTTTCCTATCACGGGCTCTTGGGATAGGAAGGAGAGGAAGCCAGGATTTCCAGGTTCTGGAGCAGGACTTAAGTTCTTTGGGGTAGGGGGCTTGGATTCCCAAGGGTTGGAATTCTGAAGTGCAGAAATGTACTCCTAGGGGATAAGAGGGGATTTGGGTTCCAGGGTTGGAGAAGGGACCTGTGCTTCTTGGGTTAAGGGTGAAACCTCAGCCCCTACGAGCTGGGAGCAACTTGTAGCTCTAGGTTTGGCTCCTCCATTCTGAGGAGGAACCGGAGTTTCCAGGGGTTGGACTTTAAAGATCGGTGATCAGGGACTGGGGTGAGTTTTCACTCGGCCGGCTGGAATTCTGGGAGCAGCGTCCTCGGTTCTGAGCTGGAGAGAATATTAAATCGCGGGTAGAGGGGACATGTAGTCTGTATTCCAGGGACCAGAAGCCTGGGTTCCGGGTAGGGGTGGGGCCTAGTCCTGAGCTGGTCGCCGGCCTAGGCCCCGGAGCGCTGCGGGCGGAGCCTGGGCTCGGAGCGGGAGGACCGGGGTGGAGCCTCGATGCGGAGAGGGCGGGCCCTGGGGCCGGGTGGGCTGTTTGGAAGACCTCGGTATCTCAGAGGCCCTTGCGCTGCCGCTTGAGGAAAGAAAGAGTGTAGTCGCTGGGTGTGGACACTTTCTGCTTCTTCATCTGCACTTGCGACTGTGCCGTGAGTTGCAGCTTGATGGCGCTCGAGTTGATCTTGGTGGCCACCAGCAGCTCCTTCATGCCCTTCATCTTCTCGCTCTGGAAAGTGAGCACCGGACCCTCTGGCAGCGGCGACGCTGCAGGTGCTGGCGCCTGAGTCGCGCTGCCGCCTTCAGGGCCTCGGGCAGTGCCCGAGGCCGCCCCCGCGGGCTTCCGGGGGGCTGTGGACACCGCATTCTGGCCGGCGCCCTTGTCCAGAGCCGGCTTCTTGGGTGGCGGAGGCTCCTCTGGCTTGGACTCTCGCCGCGGGCCCCGCCGCCGGCCTTCCCGGGCTTCCTCGCCCCAGGGCTCCTCGGCCTCTGCTGCCTCGGCCTCCCGGCTGACTATCCGCACCTTCTGCCGCACCTGGGCAGAGATAGAGCAAGCTGAGGGAAAGGCGGGTTCCACCCAGTGGCTGGAACTCCAGGGCCCTGCCTTCGGCCATCCCGTCCCGTCTAGGGAGCTCAGCTGTGCCCAAGGGGATGGACGGACGCTGCCTCTGGGCCGCAGAGGTCTGGCCCTCCTGTGGCTCCTGTCGCCCGGAGTGCCCAGCCCTCCTGCGCCGCCCTCACCTGCCCCTCGAAACGCCCGAGGGACTGCACGAGGAAGGTGGCCCATCCCACGTGCAGCACGGGCGTGGGGCTGCCCTCCTCCCATTTGCAGATGCCGTCGTAGAACCGCAGCAGGTGGGCGAAGCACTCCGGGTCTTGCAGAGCGGAGCCCTGGCTCTGGGCGCCCTGGCAAGGGGGAAGGGAGGGCACAGGTCAGCGTCTCTCACTCGTCCCTAGGCAGAGGGCACAGGCCAGGCCCCCCACCTAGACAAAATTTCCTGGCTCTGGAAGAGGTGAACATAGATTGGGAACATTCTCAGAACTTTTTTTTTTCTTTTTGAGGTAGGGTCTCACTCTGTCACCTGGGCTGGAGTGCAATGGCATAATCGCAGATCACTGCAACCTCAAACTCCTGGGCTTAATCGATCCTCCTGTCTTAGCCTCCAGAGTAGCTGGGACTACAGACACGAGCCCCCACACCTGGCTAGTTTTTCAATTTTGTGCAGAGACAGGGTCTCACTCTTGCCCAGGATTCTCCTATCTTTTATAAAACCAGTCCTTAGCCAGGACTGGGGAAGGGGAACCATCTTTTACCTCCATCCCATCCCCTAAGCTGAATGAGCGACCTTGGCCCAGAAAGAGATGAGCTTCCACCCCATTTACTTGAAGGCACAGAATAGAAACCACTAAAGTACTCCCTGCCCCTCAAACCCTGGCCTAGGACCTCAGCTACAGCAGAAAGGAATGTGGCTCTCTGTTTGGGGCCACCTTCCTTGTATAGCCCCATGTCCTGTGGCTGGGGGGCCCTGTCAGGTGGCAGGCTGGACACAGACTGGAGCACCAGCCCTTCACCTGGCTCTGTTCCCCTGGCCGCTCCTCGCCTGCCTCCAGCAAGCTGGCCGCCTCTTTCAGCAAATTGGGGATGACGTCATTGGCCACTTCGAAGAACTCCTTGTAGATCTCCTCATCTTCTCGGCAGTAGTTGTAGCTGTGAGAGCAGTGGGGCACTGTGGGGTCTTGCCACGGGGGGTACCCCCGGGGACCTAGTTGGGGATGGAGCCCAGGTTTCTTTTCCTGGGTCATCCTAGGGACTGGGGGAGTGGTTGGGGACTTCACTCCAAAGTCATAGTGTCTGTGTTAGCCCAGAGCAACAGTAAGGAGTGGGCATGGGGCTAAGGTGGAGGTCCCACTGCTGGATGACAGTGGTGAAAAACTGGGAGGAGAGAGGGAGGGAGGGAAGGCTTTAATCAGGAATCCCTACCTCGTGGGTGATGGGGGTCTTGGCTGCCTAGGGACTGGACGGACAGGGGATGGGGCTTAGGATCCAGGCCTCACTGCTGGACGAGGGTGGTTGGAAACTGGGTGGAAGGGGAAGAAAGGAGGAGCTGGAGGCCCTAGTAGGGAGATCCTCACTCCTGGATGACAGTGGCCGTGTCGGCCCAGGCCTGCAGGGCTTCGCGCACATTGCGGTTGCGACAGTGGTAGCCAGCCAGGTACATGTAGGGGTAGATGTGCTCATCTCGGTAGTAGGTCTTGGCTGAGGCAATGCCCTGGGGGGTGAGGCAGAGGAGCCTCAGGGAGGCAGCCCCCAGCTGCCTCAGCTGGCACAAATGCCCCATCAGGTCACACCCAGAAGCAGTAAAAGAAAGAGCCCAAAGAGTCCTGCCCATCTCCAATCCCACCCACTTCCTGCCAGCTCCTCCCTGGGACTACGGGACTGCTTGCTGAGGCCAGGGGCCGACTGCAGTGGTGGGGCCCACCCAGAACAAGCCCAGGGAGGGGAGAGGCCTATCCACTGAGCTCTGTCTCTTACCCAGGCTTTCCCACATACTCGTCTACACAAATACCAAAGACTTCCAAGCCAAGGCCAATGGCCCTCCTACCCCAACCTCCACCAAGTTAACACTCCCTCCTCAGTGCTTCCACTGTTTTCGATCTTGTTATACTCCAGGAAGGAGAGTGAGGGGCAGCAGAAAATGAAGGGCTGAAGGGACAAATCCAGGCCCTGCCACTCTCAGGCTGGGGAACCCAGAACACCCTCTAGGCAGCCCTGACTGCACTCATTATGCACACAGTATATCTGATACAACGTGGGGCTGGATGGTAATACCCCCAACACACAAAGTTCTCACCTCACCTGCCCCTCCAAATCCCCAGAAGGGGACCCCAGCCACTGTTGGGGTCTCCCTTCTGCCCTCTCCTGAGATGACCCCACCTTGTGGTAGAGGGTGAGTGGGTCTGGCCGGCCAGGGGTGGGCTCCAGCTCCTCCAGATCTGCCAGGTTCCCTAGTGCCATGGGGTACCTGGGAAAGGATCGTAAGTTCAGGCTGCCACCTAGCCCTCTGGGCCCCCAAGGCCCAGCCTGGCCACTTTCCTCTACTGACCTTTCTAGATGTCCCAGGTCATAGAGCAGCCAGAGCAGCTTCTAGGGGCCAAAAGAGAGAGTTATGAGCTAGGGGGGTGGGCAGAGGAAGGATCCTCAGTCCATCAAGCAGAGGTGGGGGCCAGAACCAACAGGGATCTCCCACCAAGTTGGAAGGACCAGAATTCACGAACTAGCCCTTTCATGTCTCAATTCCACTCTCCTACTAGCCCTGGGAAAGGCCAGGTTAGGAGTTACTAACCCATTTTACAGAAAGGGAAATTGAAGCTCAGGAAGGGAAAGTGCCCTGCCCCAGGTCCCAGAGCAAGTCCAGTCAGCAGCCTGGCCTAGCCCACTCCTGGCCCACAGGCACAGCCCTCACCTGCTGCAGCTGCAGCAGCTCCAGGGAGTCGGTGTGCAGGTCGATGGAAGGGTTGATAGCACACACCATAAATGCCACCTCCATCTTGCGGTCACAGCGCATGTATGATCCTTTCAGGTACAGCCAGCTCTTTCAAGGAGACAAGATGAAATGTCTCATGATGGCCCACCCTGTGCCTCCTTCAGGGAATGACAGCCAGGGAAGGGGCTCTTCTGCCTTCCCCTCCTGATATATATAGGTGGTGATGGGAAGAGGGGAGTGGGGCCCAAGAAA
The DNA here is from genome assembly GCA_008750895.1 of Mirza zaza. NCBI lineage: Eukaryota > Metazoa > Chordata > Mammalia > Primates > Cheirogaleidae > Mirza > Mirza zaza. The sequence goes on along the minus strand of VSMD01094786.1, from coordinate 12,973 downwards.
GTAAAGTCCTTTGGGTAGCTTGGGTTAGAGTATTTAGGGGACAAGACTGGGAGAACACAATACCCGCTCAGCCACACCAGCGTTGACAGTCTGGCCCCTGCGGTCCTCGTTGCCCTTGCCATGCCAGGTGACCTCAGCTGTCTGCTCCCCATTAGGCCCAAACACTACCCAGGCATGATCCTCAGACAGGGCCAGGTGGACATCCCGGAGACCCAGGGCTTGGCAGGCCCCCACCACAGCAAAGGCCACACCAGAGCTGTCCAGTTTGGTGCCTGTGGAAGGGGGAGGTAATGAAAGAGGGTCCTCTGTGCTTCGGCCTGGGGAAAGGGGGACAGGTAGTGATGGGCCACACTCCCTCCCAGCCCCACTCCAAGTCTGTGCCCCAACTTCAGATGCTCCTGCCCACTTCCCTTTTGCTTTTCCCTACTGTGTTCAAAGCCTCTCCCTACCTATTTACACCCCCATCCCCAACAAGAGACCTTTCTGGACCTTCTGTAGCTGACCCAGACTTTGACCTTGTCCCTTCTCTCTGCAACCATGTTACATATTTCTGTGATGTTAAGGATTTTCCCATTTTATTGCACTTAAAATAAGTACAATAATCTAATCCCTGTTAGATTAAAACAGGGACAGCAAAAACAGGACACTCTGGCCAACACCCTTTTCACACACCCACCAAGATACTCCTAATTTATCTCCACTCTTTCCTGTTAAGCTCAGAAGCAGCCTCAGATTCCTTCTCAATATGGCACACTAGGATGTGACTGCCAGTCAACTGGGCTTGTACAAAGACGCTCTTTGCAAGCCCCAAATCTTAATCTTGAAATTAAGCCCCTGGTCTGTTCATTTCTAAAACATTCTCATAGTTATTATTTCATTTAATCATCTCAAATGTAGCCCAATTTGTCTCCTTGCCCCCTAAATCTGCTACCAATCTCTGTGCCTCATGCTGGGCTGCATGACTCCTGTGGCTGCTCAATGTCAGGGGTGGGGGTTCTGAGGGGGTAGAGGAGAGGCTAATGGATTTGGAGCCAAGTGATCAGGTTCCAGTCCCAGCCCTGTCATTCTGTGTGAAACTGGCACATCACTTCCCCTCTCTGGGCTTCGGCTTCCCCAACTGCAGAGACAACTAACACCTGCTCTACTACACAAGGTTTACAGGTCTCAAAAAGGCTTGTAAACCATGGAGTGTTATGAAGAGGTGGGACAGGATTCATTCTCTCCCCTTGCCACCTGTCAGGCTCCAACCTGTGATGAAACTGAAGAGGGACTGGATGTGGGCCCGGTCCTTGAAGTAGGAGCGGCTGAGGCTGTTCCATATGACATCGGAGACCTTCTTCACCAGCTCACGGCTGGAGACACCTCCCTCTCGAGGGTAAAGGGACAGGTCGACAGCGCCACGGATCTGGGCAGTGAAGCGGGCGTAGAGGGCAGCGATGATGGATAGGTCAGCCACAGGGAAGTAGGTGAGGCCGCCAGGAGGGTCAGGTGCGGGGCTGGGCTGGAAGGTGAGCTCGGGCACGTTGGTGGGAATGACGCGGTTGACAGCCAGGAAATGCTCCACGAAGCCCAGCACCAAGGAGAGAAGCACCAGGTCTGGCTCCTCACGGCCCAGCTCCGCAGCGAACAGGCGCACCACGTCGTCGATGGAGCGCAGCGGGAACAGCGTCTTCTGGGCGGCCTTCAGCCCCATGGCGGCGGGTGGCGGCCTGCGGGCGAGCCAGGGAAGGGAGGGTCGGGCAGGCTCGGCCGGGAGCCCACTCCCAGGCTCAGCTAAGGTTCCACCCTCAACACACATACAACTTCCCTGCTTCCCCGCCTTCACCCTCCGCTTACAGGCTCCCCCTCTTTGGTCTGTGAGACCCTTCAGCTGAGGCTGTGGGGCCTCCTTGTCCCCCACAACCCCGGGACCCCCAGCCCCGATAAGGGAGCGCCCCAAAGAACCTGCTGAGAACCCCCAATGGCCACCCCGCCCCCTCCCTACGACTGCACCCCCGGACCCCTAGAGTCCATCCGGAAGGCGCACCCAGGCCAACGCCCCCAAACCCTAAGGAGAGTCCTGGCCTCGGTCCCCCGCGCCCACCTCCGCGCTTACATCCCACACAAGGCACCGAGGCGCCCGCCGCCTGGAGCCTGCTGGGAAATGAAGTGCCGCCCCTCGGCCCGCACTGCCTGCCGGGAAGTGGAGTCTGGACCTCCCCCGCCCTGCCGAGTCTGGAGGTGGGGCGGGCTTGTCCAGTTCGCGGTGGCTTGTGGGAGTGGTAGGCCCGTCGCTCCGGGAGCCGCAGAGCTAGGTGAGGAGCGGAGGCGGCCCAGCCTTTCCGAGACACTGAGGCTTGGTCTGTCCCTTCCGGCAGACCAGGTGGCAGGGGTGTCCGCGGTGCCTTCTGGGAGATGTAGTCCGAGGGGGGCTGGGCAAGCTCAGGCGGTCACTGAGCGTCTGCAAGTTCTGCTATCACTAGTCGGTGGGCAAGATAAAAGGGAAACGGGTACTTTTAACCACCGGTGGAGTGTAAATGTGTTCAGCCACTTTGGTTGGATATTTACTAGTATCCATTAACATATAAATGTGCCTACTGTGTGTCTACTGTAAAGAGGAACATAGAAAGAACCACTGTGGTTCTTTGTATTAAGGTAAAAGTAGAGGCCAAGGCGGGCGGATTGCTCGAGTTCAGGAGTTCGAAACCAGGCTGAGCGAGACCCTGTCTCTACTAAAAATAGAAAGAAATTAATTGACCAACTAAAAATATATATACAAAAAATTAGCTGGGCATGGTGGCGCATGCCTGTAGTCCCAGCTACTTGGGAGGCTGAGGCAGAAGGATTGCTTGAGCCCAGGATTGGAGGTTGCTGTGAGCTAGGCTGAAGCCAGGCACTCTAGCCCTGGCAACAAAGTGAGACTCTGTCTCAAAAATAATAATAAGGTAAAAGTAAAAGAGGAAAATAGCTCTATGTAAACTAAAATGGATCCTTAGGGCATATTTTTGAAGGAAATAAGCTGCAGAACAATATGTGTGGTAAGATAGTATTTATATTAGTATTTTAAAACTTTGAAACAATACTAAATTTCTGCAGAGTCAGTCATGCTTATTCATTCAACAAACAAATCTTTGGTACCTACAGTGGGCCAGGCACTCAGTTATAGGCACTGGGTATATAGTAATGAATAAAATGCTAAATTCCTGTCATTCACCTCTTCAACTCTGGATTTTCCTCAAAATCCATAACCCTTATCTAATCATGAGAAAACATCTGATAAACCCAAACTGAGGGACACTCTACAAATACCTGACCAGTACTCCTCAAAAGTGTCAAGCTCATGAAAGACAAGGAAGGACCCAGAAACTGTTGCAGATGAGAGGGTAAAGAGGCAGGACAACTAAATGCAGTGTGGTGTTCTGGATTAAATCTTGGAACAGAAAAAGGACATCAGTGGAAAAACTAGTGAATAGGGTGACCAACCATCCCAGTTGGCCCAGGACTGAGGGGACTCAGGTATGGGACTTTTCTGTTTTAAAATCAGTCAAGTCCTGGGCACCTGGGAGCCCTCTGTGTGGAATTCAAATAAAGTCTGTTGTTTGGTGAATAGTTTTCATCAACTAATTTTGATAAATGTGCCATGGTTGTATAAGGTGATAACATTAGGGGGAGTGGGGTGAAGGGTTTATGGGAACTCTGTTCTATCTTTGCCACTCTTGTGTAAATCTAAGATTATTCAAAAATAAAAAAGTTTTCAAACTTCTTAAACAGGGCCAGTTCAAAACAAAACAAAATAATAAAAAAAAATAAAAGTTTTTTTTTAAAGCCACTCATCAAAGACCAAGTTATGTTTAGTGGAGTAGGCAGAAAATATGCACATTAAATAAGTATCATGTGTAATATGTTAGAAAATAATCATTGTTAAGAAAAGAAATATTCCTTTGCCTCTTTGCAGGGCTGAAAAAAAAAAAAAGAAAAGAATAATAAACCAAAGAAGGGAAGTAAGAGTGCCAGGGAGGTTGCAATTTGAGACAAGAAAATAAAAAAGGCCTCATTTTTTTTTCTGAGACAAACTCTTCCTCTGTTGGCCGGGCTAGAGTGCCGTGGCATCAGCCTAGCTCACAGCAACCTCAAACTCCTGGGCTCAAGTGATCCTCCTGCCTCAGCCTCCTGAGTAGCTGGGACTACGGGCATACACCACCACGCCTGGCTGATTTTTTCTATTTTTCATTGTCTGGCTAATTTCTTTTTATTTTTAGTAGAGACAGGGTCTTGCTCTTGCTCAGGCTGGTTTTGAACTCCTGACCTCGAGCAATCCTCCTGTCAGGGCCTTCCAGAGTGCTAGGATCACAGGTGTGTACCACCAGGCCTGGCCAGAAAAGGCCTCACTTAAAAGGAGGAATTTGAGTAAAAACCTGGAGAAGAAAGGGGAACAAGCAATGTGGATATCTGGAAGAAGAACATTTTAGATAGAAAAGCAAGTGTCAGGCCGGGTGCGGTGGCTCATATTTGTAATCCTAGCACTCTGGGAGGCCGAGGCGGGAGGATCACTCAAGGTCAGGAGTTCGAGACCAGCCTGAGCAAGAGTGAGACCCCCGTCTCTACTATAAATAGAAAGAAATTAATTGGTCAACTAAAAATATATAGAAAAAATTAGCCGGGCATGGTGGCGCATGCCTGTAGTCCCAGCTATTTGGGAGGCTGAGGCAGGAGGATCGCTGAGCCCAGGAGTTTGAGGTTGCCGTGAGCTAGGCTGACGCTATGCATTCTAGCCTGGGCAACAGAGTGAGACTCCATCTCAAAAAAAAAAAGCAAGTGTCAAGGCCTAAAACAGAGTGTGCCTGGCAAGTTCAAGGAGACCAGGAAGCCAGCTTAGTTGGGGTATCATGAGCAGGAGGAGAGCAGGGGGAGATGGAAGCAAGAGTGATGTTCAGCAAGATCATGTTGGGCCTTGTCAGCAGCGTGGAAGTTCAGCTTTTATCTGGGTGAAATGGGTTGAGGAGTGACGTGGCACTGGAGGGTTTAGGATGACACAACCTGCCTCATACTTTAAAAGACAGTGCCAACTGCTGTGAGGAGGATACACTGGAGAGGGTCAAGGTTGAAAACTGAAATAAAAGTACTACCCCCATAACAGACTAAAGGACCCCCCTTTGGCTAAAAGATCCCGAAGTTTTATGTTCCTGGCTACGACAGAACAGAGGCTGGCCACATCCTATTTGCTTCTACCTCACTTCCCTTTACTAATCCTGACTAGATTTTGTCAAAGATTGACTTGAGAAGAAAAGGCTGGAAAACTTCTTCACTTACTTCATCCCGCCCCAGTGCCCTCCTCCTGTTTTTATAGTTCTTTTTCTTTCCTTATTTTTTCTTCTTTTTGTTTTTTTCTTTCTTTTCTTATGTTTTTGCTCAAATTTATCCATGCTGATTGCTTTTATAGTTCTGACATGACAGCTATTTAAGACCACAGTTTCTTCTTCTTTTTTTTTTTTTTGAGACAGAGTCTCACTCTGTTGCCTGGGCTAGATTGCCGTAGCATCAGCCTAGCTCACAGCAACCTCAGACTCCCGGGTTCAAGCAATCCTCTACCTCAGCCTCCCGAGTAGCTGGGACTACAGGCATGCGCCACCATGCCTGGCTAATTTTTTTCTTTGTATTTTTAGTTGTCCAAGTAATTTCTTTCTATTTTTAGTAGAGAGGGGGTCTTGCTCAGGCTGATCTCGAACTCCTGAGCTCAAACGATCCACCCGCCTCGGCCTCCCAGAGTGCTAGGACACCGTTTCTTCTTAATAAACAACTGTCAGCCATGGACTGGTTCTGGCTGGTCTCCTGAGGATGCACAGTTCACAGACTCATGCCCTACATTTCACCTTTTTACGTAAAGGACTTAATTGTAATGTATTTACATGTTGAATCTCCACCCCAAAGTGATCATGGGATATAGGTTACATACATGTAAACCTAATACGCATGTGCGTGGGTCTCCTTTGTAATATTCATAACTCCTCCTGTACCTATTGAATATGTATACTTGGCCAACCTGTTCAGCATAAATTCCTGTCCTATCCCTTCCTGCCTTGAAGGGCCAGTCTCCTTCCTAGCTTATCAGGATGGCCAGCCTGCAGCTTGTAACCTTTTAGAAGAAATAACATCTCCTTTCTAAATTTACATACTTTGTGACTCTTTTTCAGTCAACAAGGTTAAGGAGAGAACCTGTTTGGAGATGCTGCAATATTCTAGGCACGAGATTACGTTTCTTAGTCCAGTTAGTAGAATTGGAGTTGGTAGAATTGGAGGAAGTGAAAAATGACCAGATTCTAGGTGTATTTTGATGATAAAGCTGTTGGAATCTGCTAATAGAATGGATGGGTGCCAGGCGCAGTGGCTTACGCCTGTAATCTTAGCATTCTGGGAGGCCGAGGTGGAAGAATCACTCAAAGTCAGAAGTTTGAAACCAGCCTAAGCAAGAGCGAGACCCCGTCTCTACTAAAAATAGAAAGAAATTAATTGGACAGCTAAAAATATATAGAAAAAATTAGCCGGGCATGGTATTGCGTGCCTGTAGTCCCAGCTACTCAGGAGGGTGAGGCAGAAGGATTGCTTGAGCCCAGGAGTTTGAGGTTGCTGTGAGCTAGGCTGATGCCACGGAACTCTAGCCAGGCAACAGAGTGAGACTCTGTCTCAAAAAAAAAAAAAAAAAAAAAAGAAGCCCAGTTGGTCATCATCCCTTCTCCAGATATCCCCTGAGCTCCAACCCTCCTTCACACCTTTGTTCAAATGTCACTTTCTCAATTAAGCTGTCCCAGACCTTACCATCCTACTTAAAATCACACCCTGCAGCCCAAATCCCTCTCTTCATCCCTCGACCCTGCTTTACTTTTTTTTCTAAAGCATTAACACCTTCTAGAACAGGATTTCTCAATCTAGGCACTATTGACATTTGAGGCTGGAACATTCTTTGTGGTTGGGGGCTGTCCTGTACATTGTAGGATGGTTAGCAGCATCCAGGGCTTCTACCCACTGAATGCCAGCAGCACCCCTTCCCCAGCTGTGACAACTAAAAATGTGTCCAGACATTGCCAAATGTGCCCCCGGGGGTCAAAATAGCCCCCAGTTGAGAATCATGATTCTAGCACATAATATAACTGACTCATTTGTTACTGTTTGTTTCCTGCCACCAAAATATAAGCTCCACAGGACAGGGATTGTGTCTATTTTGTTCACTGATGTGTCTGTCCCATGTGCCTAGAATATAGTCTGGTACATAATAGGTGTACGATAAATATTTGTTGAATAAATAAATACATGCATGCAAAGGAGTGATTATTCATGATTGACCTGGAATGTAGGATGCGTGAGGACATGATGACACCCCTGCCCTCATGCCCAGGCAACAGAGCAAGACTGTCTCAGAAAAAAACAGAAAGAAATAGAAAAAGAAAAAGAAATGTAACATGAGCCACATATGGAACTTTGGAATTTCTAGTAGCTACATTAAAAAAAAGCAAGACAAAGGCCGGGCGTGGTGGCTCAAGCCTGTAATCCTACCTCTCTGGGAGGCCGAGGTGGGCGGATCCTTTGAGCTCAGGAGTTCGAGACCAGCCTGAGCAAGAGCAAGACCCCATCTCTACTATAAATAGAAAGAAATTAATTGGCCAACTAATATATAGAAAAAATTAGCCAGGCATGGTGGCACATGCCTGTAGTCCCAGCTACTTGGGAGGCTGAGGCAGCAGGATTGCTTGAGCCCAGGAGTTTGAGGTTGCTGTGAGCTAGGCTGACACCACGGCACTCACTCTAGCCTGGGCAATAAAAGTGAGACTCTGTCTCAAAAAAAAAAAAAAAAAAAAAAAAGCAAGACAAAGACACAGTTGGGATTAATTTTATAATAATAATATATTTTGTTTAATGCAATATATCTGAAATGCTATTTCAACTTGTAATCAATATAAAAATTACTAATGATAATCATAATTCTTTCACACTAACTCTTTTTTTTTGTTTTTTTTTTGAAACAGAGTCTCACTTTGTTGCCCAGGCTAGAGTGAGTGCCGTGGTGTCTGCCTAGCTCACAGCAACCTCAATCTCCTGGGCTCAAGTGATCCTGCTGCCTCAGCCTCCCGAGTAGCTGGGACTATAGGCATGCACCACCATGCCCAGCTAATTTTTTGTATATATATTTTTAGTTGGTCAATTAATTTCTTTCTAGTTTTTTAGTAGAGACAGGGTCTCGCTCAGGCTGGTTTCAAACTCCTGACCTCAAGCAATCCGCCCACCTCGGCCTCCCAGAGTGTTAGGATTACAGGCGTGAGCCACCTCGCCAGGCCAACACACAAACTCTTTGAAATCTGGTATGTATTTTACACTCATGGCACCTCTCAATTCAGATTAGGCACAGTGCTCCATGGCCAGATGTGGCTGGTGACTCCTGTACTGGACACCATGGCTGTCCAGCATGACTGTGGCAGTGAGTGGCTGAGGGAGTAGAGAGGACAAGATCCTGGGAGAAGAGGGGTCCAAGGAACTGAGAGGCTTGCCATGTATATGGAAATTTCTAAGAATTAAGACAGGAGTGGGATGGGGAGTGGCAGCAAGCCGGAAACCAAATTATCTAGAGATGAGCCATCCATATATTGGGAGATGTCAGAAATGAAGTGGGTTGTATCAGCAGATAACTGGAGATCAAACCTGAGTGCTTGAAAGGAGGAGGGATGGAGAATGTCTGTAAGAGGTGATGAGGACTAAGGAGGACACCTCAGTCACCTCCTCCAGGCCCAGTGTCAGGAGGGGCGTAGGAAACCCTGAGGCGGGGCACGGGGAGTAGTAGTGACCTCAGGGAGAGCAAGGTTTCTGCTAGAGCAGGGGGCATAAGGCACTGTTTGGGGAAGGGATGAGGACCAGGAGATTTTGCTGAAGATGGACAGTCAACTACAGAGGGCACAAAGGACAGCTGTCAGGGGCTGGGAGGGAGGATGGTGTCAGAAAAGGGGGCACCGAGAGCTGTGCAGAACCTGAGGAGAACCTGGGGAGCCTGAGAGTCTCCTGTGGTGAAACTGACCCACAGGGATGAAGGGCAGGACCACTTCCGAGGGTCTTGTGGTAGGGTCGGGGGCAGGGAGCCAGCTGTGTGAGGGCAGGATGTGGAAGTTTCTAAGGCTCCAATGTGAGTCCCACTGCTGGAGGCAAGGAAGCAGGGGCGGCCCTTCTGGACATCCGCCAACATGTATGTATGTCCAGGTATCCACGGAGCACATCAACTTAATTAGTCTTCATGGGGGGAGGGGAGGGAGTCAAGGGGAAATTCAGCCTCTAAATATTTTTTTTTTGAGGCAGTCTTGCTCTGTCGCCCTGGGTAGAGTGCAGTGGCATCATCGTCATCATAGCTTACTGCAACCTCAAACTCCTGGGCTCAAGCGATCCTCCTGCTTCAGCCTCCCAAGTAGCTGGAAACAGAGGTGCATGCCAGCATGTCTGGCTAATTTTTTCTATTTTTGGTAGAGACAGGGTCTTGCTTTTGCTTAGACTGGTCTCCAGAACTCCTAGCCTCAAGAGCTTCCTCCCTTGGCCTCCCAGAATGCTAGGATTACAGGCATGAGCCTAACATTCTTTTTTTTTTTGAGACAGATGCACTCTGTTGCCTGGGCTAGAGTGCCGTGGCATCAGCCTAGCTCACAGCAACCTCAAACTCCTAGGCTCAAGCAATCCTTCTGCCTCAGCCTCCCAAGAAGCTGGGACTACAGGCATGTTCCACTATGCCTGGCTAATTGAGCCCAACATTTTTTTTATTTCAAGAAAATATGAGAGTACAAACATTTTGGTTGCATTTTATATCATTGCCTCTCCCTAGCTAGGGTTAGAGGTATGCCCTTCCCATCCACAATGCTTACCACATCCCTCAGATGTGGGTCTACCCCATGAACCCCCGAATCCCTGGTGAACACCACTACCATTTGAGCATCATAGTGGTAATCAGTCAGTACCAATTTGATGGCGAGTACATGTGGTGAGCCCAACATTCCTGACAGAAAAGTGTAATCTGATTTTAATGAGGAAACAATCAGACAAATGCAAATTGTAGTTCATTCTAAAACGAATTGGCCTGGACCCTTCAAAAATGTCAAGAAGGCCAGGCGTGGTGGCTCACGCCTGTAATCCTAGCGCTCTGGAAGGCCGAGGCAGGTGGATTGCTCAAGGTCAGGAGTTCGAAACCAGCCTGAGCGAGACCCCGTCTCTACTAAAAATAGAAAGAAACTAATTGACTAACTTAAAATATATATATATATATATATATACACAAAAAAAATTAGCCGGGCATGGCGGTGCATGCCTGTAGTCCCAGCTACTTGGGAGGCTGAGGCAGTAGGATTGCTTGAGCCCAGGAGATTGAGGTTGCTGTGAGCTGGACTGATGCCACAGCACTCACTCTAGCCTGAGCAACAAAGTAAGACTCTGTCTCAAAAAAAAAAAAAAAAAAATGTCAAGATGATGAAAGAGAATAAAAAAAGAAGGAGGAATTGTTCCAGATTAAAGGAGGCTAAAGAGACATGACAACCAAATGCAACATGTGAACCAGAATTGGATCCTTGGTATTTCAAAAATGCTGTAATGAGGCCGGGCATGGTGGCTCATGCCTGTAATCCTAGCACTCTGGGAGGCTGAGGCGGGAGGATCGCTCAAGGTCAGGAGTTCAAAACCAGCCTGAGCAAGAGCAAGACCCCATGTCTACTAAAAATAGAAAGAAATTAATTGGCCAACTAAAAATATATAGAAAAACTTAGCCGAACATGGCAGTGCATGCCTGTAGTCCTAGCTACTCGGGAGGCTGAGGCAGGAGGGTTGCTTGGGCCCAGGAGTTTGAGGTTGCTGTGAGCTAGGCTGATGCCACGGCACTCTAGCCTGGGCAACAGAGTGAGACAGAGTCTCAAAAAAAAAAAAAATGCTGTAATGACTTTTTTAAGAGAGGGTCTTACTCCATCACCCAGGCTGGAGTGCAGTGGCCTGAAAATAGCTCACTGTAGCCTCAAACTCCTGGGCTCAAGTGATCTTCCTGCCTCAGCCTCCTGAGTAGCTGGGACTATAGGCATGCCCAACCATGCCGGGCTAATTTTTAAATTTCTTTGTAGAGAATGGGTCTCACTGTGTTACCCAGGCTGGTCTCTTAGTCTTGGCCTCAAGCTGTCTTTCTCCTTGGCCTCCCAAAGTGCTAGGATTACAGGCGTGAGCCACCATGCCCAGCTATAAAGAACATTTTTGATACAATTGTACTACAAAGTGGGCAGCTTAAGCCACAGAAATTTATTGTCTCACAGTTCTGGAGGCTAGATGTTCAAGATCAAGGTGTTGGCAGGGTTGATTCCTTCTGTTGGCTGTCAGGAAGACTGTTTTATGCCTCTTCCCTAATTTCTGGTGACTTGCTGACAATCTGTGGTGTTCCTCAGCTTTGGAAGCATCACCCAGATCTCAGTCTGGGTGATGCTTCATTGCATTCATTGGCCAGGTGCAGAGACTCATGCCTGTAATCCCAGCACTTTGGGAGGCCAAGGTAGGAGGATTCCTTGAGGCCAAGGGTTCAAGACCATAGCTTTAAGGCCAATATAGTGAGACCCTATCTCTACAAAAAATAAAAAAATTAGCTGGGCATGGTGACATGCACCTGTAGTCCCAGCTACTTGGGAGGCTAGGGCAGTTATAGTGAGCTATGATGACAACATTGTACTACAGCTGGATGACAGCGTGAGACACTGTCTCAAAAAAAAAAAAACCTATTAATTTACTCCACTTGAGTCACCTGATTCCTGAAAATGCAGGGAAGGCACCTGATCTGTAACTTTCCCTGACACCCCCACTCCTCCCTCCACCCCGATGCCCTATCTTTTGAACCCCAGGTAGACAGATCCAGGTAGGGAGACCAGCAGCTTACAAAGTTGTCTTTATTAGTTTCTTGCTGCTTCACAGAGCATCATGGTCTGTCCCTCATGGGAATGTGGCATTTAAGGAGATAAATATTTATTTTGCCCCCCACACATCAGTAGGGGGAGGTTTAATAAAAATAGTAATAACAATAATAATGACTATGATCAATAATAAAATGCCCCCTATATTTCCCTAATACACAGTTGGTCGAAGCTTTGAAAAAAGGAACCCCCTTTCTGGGAAGGGCCAGAGTGTCCCTGGAGACCCTCCAGTGGCCCCCCTGGATGCCCATCTCCCACCAAGAAGCTCTTATAAATACCCTCCCCATCCTGTCCCTGCCTAGGAGTCTCTTCCCCTCAGAGAGGCCTGGCTGGTACTGAGTCCCCCTGTTCCCAGTCTCACCAAGCTCCTCCCCAGAGAAGGGACTGTGGGTCTGTGTTCTCCCAGCTCCCGCTCCTCTTGTTTCTCCCTCCTCCTCTTCTGCATCCTCTTCCTTTATCCCTCCCTCCTCCTCCTCTGCATGGCTTCTGCCTCCTTCTGATTACTATTACTTCCTCCTCCACCTCATTCCCCTTGCCTCTCTCTCACCTCCTTCATCTACATCCTCTCCCTCCTCCATACTCCTTACCTTTGGATCAGTGCCTGTATTTCCCACCCAGACCCTGAGCATAGACGTGGACTTGCCCCATCTTGGCCTCAGCTGGGGACCAGTCTACAGATGACACCCAGCCTGCTCCGAGGGACCCGGTCCCTCTCCATCCCTCTTCCTGACTCTTACAAGCTTCCTGGGCCTTGGTACTGTAAGAGCTTTGGCACAATCACCCCTGGACAATAGGGCAGAAGAGTGCCATTCCATTCCCAATGGCTGGCACAAGCTGCGGCTGGGAGCAGAGAGGAAGGCAGGATGAGGGCTGGGAGTCAGGATACCCAAGTCCTAAGAACCCAGGCAAGCCTCCCAGTCACTGGCCAGTCCAGGACCTCCCTGAGTCCGAATTTCCATGTCCCGGACCAGCCGGAATATGGCGTTTCTCAAGCTCTTTTTTTCCCTCCCATTTTTCTGTCCTAGGATTGGGGTGGGCCC
>VSMD01094778.1:0-77469 GCA_008750895.1 Mirza zaza | reverse complement strand
AAAACAGTGTATGCCTGTATACGCTTTTAGAATCTTGTCTATAGCATCTCTGTATTCAACCTGGGGAAGATAGCTTATAGTTTTTTGTTATTATTTTAGCATAAAAAAATCATCTCTTGTTCTAAGAAAAGATTTCTTCCTTTTATTTAGGACAAAAATGTTTATTGAAATAAAAATAATACAATTTTAAGAAGTATTAATTCTTAGAAATTTCTAAGCATTTAAAAATAAAGTTTGTTTCAATGACCACAACTATAATTGGATTATATATTTTATTCCGTGAACATTTTTAAATTATTAACATACCATAAAAAGTTCTTAGTTGTTATTTTTCAGTTCTGTGTTTCATGTAGGTTATCTTCTTTAATTTTCATAAAAACCATATTAATTGGAAGATATATCTGCATTTTACAGACTAACAGTAGTTCTGTTAATCAAATATTTGTCATTTGATCCCCAAATTCATGCTTTTATCCCTATTAGACTATAAACTATGTTACAAAATAAAAGAAGAATGAATACACAAACTATTGTGAAAAATTTAGTTTCCCTATTAAACTCATTAGTTTTATTACAATTTTTTTCATTGAGTGAAATTCTATGGGTGACTATTCCCCTCTTCCTTCAAATAATGTCATCTTGCTTTTAATATCACAATTTGATAATCAAATATAAGTCATATATGTTACTTAGAAATAAAAATCTTCAATTATATGCTTCTAAGAGAAACCCTCAGGAAACATATGTATTCGTAAGTCATTTTGTTAAGTTAGATGTTTTGGTTATTAAGATTTAAAAAAAATACATATACTCTGCCTGCTATTCTTTCATCTGCAATTGAAAATTTAATTTTATTCTATATACCTTGATAGAAATATTAATTAATGTGCCTTTTTGGGTTTTAAATTTGTTTGTTCAAATAATGATCAATATAAATCACAAATTTAGTGTGGTTATTATAGTTAAATTGTGTACAAAGATATTCAATGACAAGCTTTAATTTCTTTCATCAAACTACTCTATCTGTTTGTAATTGAAACATGTGAAATGAAATTTGCAAAGAAATACCATTATTTCAACTACAACCATGAGCCTACCCAAGACAGTGTTATCTGTTGAATCTTGCTTGGTACCGATCTCAAACTCAATCTATTAAACCCCTGAAAGTTTACTTGTTAATTATGGCCAAGTAAAATTTTAATTTGCTCCAAAATTGCATGGTGAATATGGTTATTACAATTAAGTTTATATTAGAAATTGGCACTAGAGGGAGCTAAGTAATTGTATCATTCATGTGTTTAGGGAGAAATTGAACTTTCATTTAAAAACTTGTATTTTTTTCAGAACCTGCTGATTTTACAAATATGGCAGCTATGCCTCAGCAAATTATAAGCAATAATGAATTAGTTAATTTTCTTTAGTGAAAACTGCTATGGTAAGATTATTAAATTACTGTATTTCTACTTAGTGAAAGTAGCTACCAGTCAGTAAATTAGGATTTCTAAAACTCTTTGGGGAAAGAGCTTATTACTATTATCCATGTTTACCATTATTTTGGCCCTAACAGAATTAAAATGTTCATAATACCTGTTAAAATACAATATTTTGTTCCCCAATTTATAGTTTGATAAGAAAATGGTCTTATTAAATAGGGTCTCAGTGCAGATTAGAAAACAATTCTACTCTTATGGAATATTCTAGGAGTTTAGTTGGCTTGATTACTTTGAAAGGGTGTTTCAATTAGACAATAGTATTCTGTCCCAGCAAGCAAAAACTATTGAGTATGAATTGAGTAAAATTGTGCCATTTCCTACTTTTATACTTATCTATAAAAGAACAAAAGCTAAAAGCTGAAGGTTGTTTTTATTTCTATAAACTAAAAGCTAAAGAACATATATTAATAACTATATATCCTGCATGTGTAGTCTCAGGCAACATTCATATTTAAGAAGAGCTTGTATAAAGTTAATATTGTGTGTGTGTGTGTGGAGGGGGTCATCACTTAGGCAGTCATCACCAAAAAAGTGACACATTTTATATGACCTTATTTGTGAGCATGTACTCATTACAAATAATATATAAAATAACTTGATTTTCTTTTGATAGGGTCTTTGAGAGACAAAAATACGGTTTAGGTGTTAAAATAAAATGATGTTTTATTCATATTCCATTCTACTTTGAAAATACAATGATGTTGAAAATATTGAAAATAAAAACATTATCTTTGGTGGTAAAATGCTCTTAGCTAATTTCTAGTTATTTGAATTGATGTACCAATGTCCAATGGGAAGTTTCTTGCTTTTTTTCTAATGGTTCAAATAAGGAAACTCTTTTATCATTCACTACATGTGAATAGGTTTAGTTTTAATAAAGAAGTTAATGTCAGGGAAAATAAGTGTACAAAGTTGAAAAAAAATTATAGGCAGGCAATACACTATTTGATAAATGACAAAACTGATATCTTCCTGTTTGTTTTAATTATTTATTTCATAAAAATTAAGCATCCTTTAAATTCTGTGTTTTATTTTTACTCTTTGAATAAGTAACAGATTATCTCTCTCACAGGAATGTTATGATCCAGGTTAGCCTTGCAAAAGAAGTTAGCAAATGATATTTCAAAAATAGGACTTGGGGAAAACGAGAAAGAGCATTTTGATACTGAATACAGCTAGAACATCTTTTGGATCCCTAAATCATTGTTCAACAAAATTTAATGTACATGCTAATCACCTGAGGATGTGTTAAAATACAGATTCTAATTCTGAAGATGTGGGATTCTGCATTTCTAACAAGCTGTCAAGTGAGATGCTGTTGTTGGTGTCTGTGCACCACACTTTGAAAAGCAAGTCTTCACTTTCTTTAATCCTGATACAAGTTCTCTGCCTTGAAATAAGAAGTTGAAAGCAAAAGAGAAGTAGGAGTCTACAGCAAAGTCATGGTCCCGATCCTGGAAACCTGATATGCCAACTGTATCTGTTCTTGCCCAAACTGAGCTGTGATAGATGTCCAACATTGACTACATCCAGGAACAGTAATTCTGTAGGCCCGGGGCCAAGTGGGACTGTTCATATTGTCTAGCTGCAAACATCCTTTGATTTTACAGCATGTATGAGATACCATAATATTACCTTATAAAAATTTCAAAAGCTTTAAAATCTTTCTTTTGAGTAGATATATCCATTTCATAGGGAAGTATGTGAGGTTTAGGGAAATTTCCTGGTGTAGCAAACAGAACTCTGATTTGAAATTGGGTTCACCTGTAATCAAATGCCATCTCTTAAGTATACAGCCTTAAAAAATTGATTTATTGTCCTGAGCCTCAATTTTATTATCTACAATATGGGAATATAATACCTACTTCCTGGGTCTGTTGTTTGCTTACATTTTTTTAAATTTCTAATTTGCTTGGTTTTGATCACTGAGTAGCTAAAGTTTTGATAAATTTTCTTTAGCATCAGGATGTTAGCATATGGTATGCTCTCCTGGGTAAGGACTATCATTACTACAACTGCTATCAGTAAAATAGGACATTGAACCATCAGTAGTTGAGTGTAGATGGAATAAATTGTGAGATGAAAAGATGAGAGAGAAAACTGGGAAGGAAGATGAGGTCAGATAACAAAAGGCCTTAGAGCTATGCTACGAGTTTGAAGTTTATTCTGTAAGAAATGATGAACTATTAGAGGATTATGAGCTGAGGAGTAGTGGAAACAAAATAGTATGTCTTTTTTATTGGAGAATATTTTAGATGAGGCTCAAGAATTTCTTCTTGAATTTCTCCTGGTTAAGAGATCATCAGAATATGAGCCAAAACAGTGGAAACAGAAGGGGATATATTAAACAACTATTTGCAAATCAATTCTGCAAGGACCAGTGACCATGTGAACATGGATCTATGAGTTAGGATATTTTGAGTCAACTCAGCAGACTTTAGGAAATTTATCATTTCACATGACAAGAAGTGCAACAGAGAACGATGCTAACTTTTCTGTGATCCTTTTGGTTCAGTTTGCAGGTGGCTGTACATCCAAACATGACTATCTCCAGAGACAGTATAGAAAATGACTTTTTCCATCAGTCTCTTATCTGAAACAAGAGAACTTTTCCTAGAAGCTCCCCAGCCAACTTTTCTAGGTCTTGCCTAGAACTTTATCTCGAGCTCAGTGGGCTACAGAGAGACATCACTACAGATGATTGAGACCCAAAGGACCCTTCTCCTGACATCCTGAGTACAGGCAGCATTTCCCATGGTACATGACTGCTTGGAAAAGAGTTGATTGCTCTTGAGAGTTTTATTGGGAAGGCTGGGGCTGTGGTGTGCTGAAAGAGGGGTTTGTGTGTTTGTGTGTGTGCGACTGTTGAAGAGGTAATTAACAATGCCTGCTTTTGGTGGAGGAAAGTTACACTTATATACTAATAATTATGATTATTTATAAACAAGTATTCATTAATATTTATGTCTCCATCTAAAATAGACTGTAGACAACATGAAATTTGGACCATATCAAACCCTATATATTTTAAAATCATTACTGTACGCATATCATCTAGAATGATGTCAGACACACACGGATGGCTTTCAAGAATATGGTTTCTGATAAACTACTCTTGAAAGGCATATGGTATTAGTACACATATCCATTAGACTTCTTTGCTCTCCTAGCAGTATTTCTTTCTCCATGCTCATGTCTTTCCAGAACTAAAAAAAAAAAAATCATTCTTTAAAGCCTAGTTTCTTCTTGTTTTTAGTTTTAAATTCATATATTCCTTCTTCAAAAAGGCCTTTTCTGATTATGTCATATTATTTTCCCACATAAATTATTTGTTATTTTATTTTAGTACCTTCCATATGCCTTGGTATAATTTTAATAATTAATAAATAGAAATAGTATAGGTAGATATAGCTAGATATAGAACTGTGTGTTCTTCATGAGTACAGTTTGTATCTCTATTTTCTTCACCAGTATACTAGCAGAACTCAATAGAGTGCAGCCAACATATCTGTGCTCTGTAAAGGTTTACTCAGTGAATAATGGGGCTGAGGTCTTGGTTTCTTGATAGGGTGACTTGGAGAATGTTCTTAACTAATCTAGAAATTGGAGAAAAGGTGGCATTTCAAATGGAAGGTAACATTGAGATACCAGCGAGGAATTAAGAAAGATGAATTCTAAACTTCTAAATATTTGGGTCCGTAGCACAAAAGAGAGAGAATGGTAATGGAGGCAGAGATCTGGTTAACAGAATCTATACCTCCATAGAATCAGATTATTTGAGCAAAACTTAGGTTGATGTGAACTTGCCACCAAAAATATTTTTTCAGCCTTACACTATATTTATAAGGTATTTGTTTATGTGACTATTTGGGTTTCTCAAAATGTTTAATTCTATCAGCTTTATGAGGAGTTACCTTCACATAGATTTTTTGGGCTATGTTGAAAAGGAATAGGGTAGTACAGATCTTGACTTTGGTGGCATTATAATAAGAATGCATGGGTGTTAAAGAATGATGTTTAGAAGTTTAGAAAGCATGACTTGTGCAAATATAAAACAATCACATGGCAAAGATTTATCCAACTCATTAGTTAATGAGGCTACCAGTAAGATGTTGAAACCAGTTCAAAAACTATTTAAGAAACTAAGTAAAAAGCAATGCCATGATACATTTGCAGGTTATATATAAAAGTGGCCGTTATCTTCCAAGGGATTATACCTTTGGGGTTTTCTTTTCCACTAGATAGAAATGATCTTCATTTCTACTGAACAACAATTTACAAGTTAAGAGCTACTCCTAAAATTTGTAAAATAGGCAATCAATAGAAAGTCAAGCTCAGCATGACACTGAAAGTGCATGGTGTCTGTGTGTGTGTGTGTGTGTGTGTGTGTGTGTGTGTGTGTGTGTGTTGCCTACTTTAAAGTGTTTGGTTAATTTTCTGACAGGGTAAGGAGAAGAGTAGATTTCCTTAAATAAAATAATCTTGTGTGTGTATGTGTGTGTGTGTGTGAGAGAGAGAGAGAGAGAAAGAAAGAGAGATATTCATAATGATTGTTTGCTGCTAACAAACCATGATCACTATCATATATCCTATAATTTAGATCTTTGGAATTCAACACATTTCTATAATCTTAAGAAAGCAAGCTAACCAAAGCATTTAAAAAAAATTTTGGTAGCAAATGTACTGTGTCTACAGGTTTGAGAATATATATATATATATTTATATACACATGCATATATACGCATATATATATATATATATATAATATAGATTCTTTTTCAAAATAAATCTAAGATTGAGTGTCTATGAAGAAATGTAGTTAATTCTATCTAGGTGCTCCAATATACACTTATGTAATTTTTTGGAGGAGGGAGAAGGAAAGAAATTTAAAAACTAGAGCCACCTACATTAAAACACTATCGATGACCCAATGTCCTTTTTGTAGTTATTTTCTGCCCTTTAAGCAGCTGAATTGAATTGTTCCTTTTAAAAGTTGTTTTTATTTCAATAGACTTAGGGGGTACAAGTGTTTTTTTTGTTATATGGATGAATTGTATAATGCCGAAGTTAGGGCTTTTAGTGTACACATCACCATAATAGTGTACATTAAACAGATAGGTATGTTTTTATCTTTCACTCGCCCACTCTACCCCATTCCTAGTTTTTAATGTCTATTATACCACTTTATGACTATACACATCTCTCTTTTAGCTCTCACTTATAAGTGAGAACATGTGATATTTGTTTTCCAATTCTGAGATACTTCAATTAGGATAATGGTTTTCAGTTCCAACCAACTTGCCATAAAAGATGTTATTTCATTATTTTTTATGGCTGACTAGTACTCCATGGTGTGTGTGTGTGTGTGTGTGTGTGTGTGAGTGTGTGTACATGTATCCTTTTGCAGTTGACAATACCCAGAAGACATTTTTCCTATGTTTTATTCTAGAATTTTTATGTAAATACTTACATTTAAGTATTTAATCCATCTTGGTTAATTTTTATACATGGTGAGAAATAGGAATCATGTTTCACTCTTCTGCATGTGGCTCTCTAATTTTTCCAGCATCATTTGTTCAATAGAGTGTCCTTTCTCCAGTGTTGGTTTTGTCTGGTTTGTCAAAATTCAGATGGTTATGGCTTTATTTCTGGGTTCTCTATTCTGTTTCATTGATCTGTATGTCTACCTTTATGCTAGTACCTTGCTGTTTTGGTTACTACAGCTTTGCAATATAATTTGAAGTCAAGTAACATGATGCCTCCAGATTTGTTCTTTTTGCTTAAGATTGCTTTGACTATTGGGCTCTTTTTTGATGCCCCATGGAATTTAGGGTTGTTTTCCCTAGATCTGTGAAAAATGGCATTGGTATTTTGATGAGAATTGAATTGAATCTGTAAATCTCTTTGGGCAGTATGGACATTTTAACAATGCTAATTCTTCTAATCCATCAGCATGGAATGTTTTTTTAATTTGTTTGTTTCATCTATGATTTCTTTTAACAGTGTTTTGTAGCTCTCCTTGTAGAGATCTTTCCCGTCCTTGGTTAAGTATATTCTTAGGTTTTTTTTTTTTTTTTTTCTTTTGCAGCCATTGTAAATGGTATTAAGTTCTTGAATTGACTCTCAGTTTGATTATTATTTGTGTATAGAAATGCTACTAATTTGTGTACATTGATTTTGTAATATGAGACTTTACTGAATTTATTTATCAATTCTAGGAGTCTTTTGGAGGAGTCCTTAGGGTCTTCTAGATAAAATATCATATCATTGGCAAACAGGAATAGTTTGATCTCCTCTTTCCTGATTTGGATGCCCTTTATTTCTGTCTTTTGCCTGATTGCTCTGGCTAGGACTTCCAGTACTATGTTGAATAGACATGGTGACAGTGGGCCTCCCTGTCTTGCTCCAGTTCTTAGGTGGAATGCTTTCAACTTTTCCTCGTTCAGTATATATTCTAATAGGGTGATGGAGCATCAATTCATAACCAAGTGTTTCTAAAGTAATAAGTGATATTTAGTGAGTTTTTATTGACACAGCAACACAGTTCTGATATAATGTATGTCATTTAGCCCATATAAAAATAGTGTTAAGGTAGATAATATTTTATAGATGAGAAATCCAAGGATTAAGGAAATTAAATAATTTTCAGAAGGCTCCATAACCACAAAATAGTGAGATAGATATCTATTCCAATCAATAGAAGCTGAATTCCAGTCTTTGATCATGACTTTTCTTTTATCCTTAAAATAACTGTTTTCATGAACACCTTTTATTCAGAGACCCCTAAGCATTAGTAGGCTTTTTTCTAGGTATATTATTTTTCTATAGGAATTTAGTTATAATGATAATATCAATACATCTACTACTTATTCAGCATCTACTTTCATCTAATATTTTTATCCCATATAATTTTCAATAGCAATGCCCTTTGGTAACTGTTGTTATTCTAAATTTATGTTTTGGCAAGTTGAAGTTCAAAAAAATGTACAGAATTGCCCATTTAGTGGCCATATCTGTCTGAGCTTTTTGCTCATCTCTACCTCTATTGTGATCATGTCCCTTTCCTTGGGATGGGACTTCAGGGCCTGTTGCTGACTTCCTGACAACACTCCTGCTCTCTTCACTGAAGTCATCTTCACAACTGCTTAGTCGGATCTGACCATATTTGTAGACATGGATGCTACTCTTGGTGTAGAGGATGAACTGATATTCTTTCCAGGTTTTCTCCATTAGTCTTCTTGTGCTATTGACTATGATGACCCTATATTTGTAGTGCCAATTTATATTATCTATACTTCTCTTTTCCCTCCTATCAAAAAGAACATCTTCTAAGATTGGGTCAGAAGACATTTTAGTGGTACAACAAATGTGGTATTCAGAAGTCTACCTCTAGGAAGATGACTAGATAGACACATATATGCTAAAACAATTATCACAAATTATTAAATAAATAACCTATATGTTAGATATATGTTAGCTATATGGGCACACTGTAAAAACATTTCAACTTTTCTATGTTTGAACATAGAAAAAGCCTTATTATTAAGGAAAGAAAAAGGAAGAAATGTCTACCTTTTATAACCTGCAGCTAATTTAGTGTATGTTGTCTTACACTTTTTGATGACATACAAGTTCTAAGGGCAGAAATATTTGTCTTTTCTGTTCAGAGATGTGTCCCAAATTCCTAGAAACAGTGACTGGCACATGATGGGGTCATTGATAAATATTTGCTGAATGAAAAGCTTTACTGAGAAAACCTGCAATGAAGACTAAGTAATTGCTTGTGGTAAGATGCTCACAAAATTTAAATTTAAGTTTTGAAACAAGAAGGTTGGGCAGGGGGATAAAAGGATAAATCCATCCCCTAAATTTTCAGCTAAGATCCATCATTAAAAACAAAAAGAAAAAACCAAAAAACCCTTATGATTTTTAAACTTTAAAAAAATCATGCTACATGATGTGGTAAGTGCCTTGGGGTGAAAAAGAAAAAAAAGAGCAAAGTAAAGGGATCCTAAACATCAAGATTCTTCAGACTGATCTCCTGTGTGTGTGGATCAAATAGGGCTCTGAAGCTCATTTACACACCATTTATTTTCCTTTCTGGAGATTCCCATAGAGAAAATGTATAGAATAGCACAGTTTACAATTGCAAAGATATGGAAACAACCCAAGTGCCCATCAATACATGAGTGGATTAATAATATGTGGTATGTATAAACCATGGAGTTCTACTCAGCCACAAAGAACAATGGTGATCTAGCACCTCATGTATTATGCTGGATAGAGCTGAAGCCCATTCTACTAAGCGAAGTATCCCAAGAATGGAAAAATAAGCACTGTGTATATTCACCATCAAATTGGTATTATCTGATCAACATTTATGAGCACATATAGTAGTAACATTCATCAGGTGTTGGGCAGATGGGAGGGAGAGGAGGGGATGGGTATATTCACACCTAATGGGTGCTGTGTGCACTGTTTAGGAAATGGACATACTTGAAGCTCTGACTTAGGCAGAGCAAAGGCAATATATGTAACCCTAAACATTTGTACCCCTATAATATGCTGAAATAAAAAAAAGCAAATTATATAAAATATACATTCCTAAAAACACATTGAGAACTTTAACAAAACAATATTTTATACTTGAAATGAAATTAGGGCTAGATGACTGATTAAAAGGCATATTAATTGCAATTGTATATTTATTATGCTATTTAAATGTAGAAATGTATAAGAATTCTTGGTAATACATTTTCATCTTTTTAATACTTTTTCCAATATCTATGTAGACACTACTCACTGGCCTATATATAACAGTTGCTTAATTAATAGATATTTAATAAATGTACTACTTTGCTGAGAAAAAAAAAAAAAAAAACAAGTGTGGACTCACCCATGCATAGACAACCTTTGAATTCAGAAAACTTCAGTACACCTCTGCAGTGTAGAAGATACCTCCATACCAGGAGGAAACACATGAATGTCTGGGTTTCCAATGGGAATGCAAATCTAAGAAAGACAGCTGGTTGAGGCAGTTACTGGTTTGTTTGTTTGTTTCCACCAATAAATTATCCCATCCCCAAGAAGCAATGACATTCCAACTCCAGGAAGATACAGCCTGAAAGCTGGGGCTTGCTGAGAAATGAACAACTACCTTTTCTACTTCTGGAGCATGTGCTGGGGGAACAACTGCTCTTCTGGCTCCCCTATGTCACCTTTCTGATAGACACCAAGGAGAGAGAGATAAGTGGCCTAAGCCACTTCCATTCTGGTTCTGGAAGTTGCAAATGTGTAGGGGAGACAAGTCTTGCAGGGACATGTGAGGGGGTCGTGAGTGCTGTAAGTTTGCCTCTCTTCGATGTTCTCTTCAGGCATGTCAACAGCATTTCCAGATGTGCGTATAGGCTGTGTTCCCTTTGATACCTTCACAGCATTGGAGTCTATGTTATCTCTTCACCAGATAGACTGCAAATTTGACTCATTTTTAAACGTTATGGCAGGAATTTCCAAATAAGCACAAAAATAGAGGGATTGGTATAAATAAATCTCATGAAGAAAAATTATTATCCACATGTACAAGCCACTAAATTAAACCTATAACATCTGTTTTATTAAGTATTAAATAAAACCAGTCACCTATTCTTACCACGTTTTTCTCATCTTACAATTGAACTGATCTTCTACTATTTTTTCACTCAATAAATTCTACATCTTTTTTGTTGTTGTTGTTCATGTTTTATTTATTTATTTATTTTATTTCATCATATTATGGGGGTACAAATGTTGTTAAGATTACATATATTGCCCTTGCCTTCATCTAGATGTTTATGACCCTATGCTGACCCTATGCTAATTTAAGCTTTACACACTGGAATCTGTCCTTATAAACTGGCCTATTTCATTGTCTTCAGATACTACCTCCTACCACAGAATCTAAACCACTGTCTGAATTCCAAGATCTCTCAACTATTAAACAAGAGTTTTTTTCTTCAACCAGGTTGATTTTCTTCCTACCTTATAACAAACTGATATCCATTTCTCCTCAGAGGCTTCCAGCTATATTATTTCTCCAACAAAAAAGCATCTCCCAGTCCCACTTCACATACCTATGTTTGAACATCCCTACGCAAACTCACTCCACATCCATCTAGTCCAAGCAGGCATTCATGACTATACCTGACTTCACTCTGAGTTCTTAAGCACTTGACTATACCAAATGTGATTATATAATGTAATATCATAGCTTCTATTTGTCCTAATGTTTTTATATGTGTTCACTTTGCATTTCTTTAGTAGCACTGTGTCAATTAGGTCAGGGAATATGTTTTAGTTTCTTCTGAAACTCCTGCAACTATAGGTCTTAATTTTGGCAGTACATCAGACTCACATGGGATCTTTCTACAAAATAAAACAAAAATTTTAGATCTACTACATTAGATTTAGTCAAAACAGAGATTGAGAATTTATATATTTCATATATTTTCCAGGTTATCCATTTAAACTTACTATAGTGTTGATTCATGAACCAATATTTGGGATCCTCTACTAAAGAAAACATACACTGGAGAAAATAATACTTATTCAATAAATGGTGCTGGGAAAACTGGATAGCCACATGTAGAAGACTGAAACAAGACACACACCTTACACCTCTCACAAAAATCAACTCACTCTGGGTAACAGACTTGAACATTAGGTGTGACACTATTAGAATCCTAGAGGAAAATGTTGGAAATACTATTCTAGACATTGGCCTAGGCAAAGAATTTATGAAGAAGACTCCAAAGACAACCACAGAAGAAACAAAAATAAATAAATGGGACCTGATCAAATTAAAAAGCTTCTGCACAGCCAAAGAAACTGTCAAGAGAGCAAACAGACAACCCACAGAATGGGAGAAAATTTTCACATGCTATACATCCGAAAAAGGGCTGATAACTATTTAGAATTCAGGAAAGTCAGCAAGAAAAAAATCAAACAACCCTATCAAAAAATAGGCAAAGGACATGAACATAAACTTCTCAAAAGAAGACAGAATAATGGCCAACAAACATATGAAAAAATGCTCAACATCTCTAATCATCAGGGAAATGCAAATAAAAACCACAGTGAGATAGCACTTAACACCACTGAGAATGGTCTTTATCAAAAAGTCCCCAAACAATAAATGTTGGTGTGGATGTAGAGAGATAGGAACACTTCTACACTGCTGGTGGGACTGAAAACTAGTTCAACCTCTGTGGCAAGCAATATGAAGATACCTTAAAGTGATACAAGTAGATCTACTATTTGATCCAGCAATTCCACTACTGGGCATCTACCCAAAAGATCAAATGACACTCTACAAAAAAGACACCCACACTCGAATGTTTATACCAGCACAATTCACAATTGCAAAGCTGTGGAAACAACACAAGTGTCCATCAATACATGAGTGGATTAATAAAACGTGGTGTATGTATACCATGGAGTACTATTCAACTTTAAGAAACAATGGTGATATAGCACCTCTTGTATTTTCCTGGATAGAGCTGGAATCCATTCTACTAAGTGAAGTATCTCAAGAATGGAAAAACAAGCACCACATGTACTCACCAGCAAATTGGTATTAACATATCAACACCTCATTAGACATATAGGAAGAACATTTATCTGGTGTCAGCAGGTGGGAGGGGGCAAGAGGGCATGGGTATATACAAATACAATGAGTGAGATGTGCAACGTTTGTGCTCTGACTCGAGGGGGCGGGGCATGGGCACAATATACGTAACCTTAACACTTGTACCCCCATAATATGCTAAAATAAAAAATAAATAAATAAAAGAAAAGAAAAAGAAAATAGGATCAGAACTGAGTTTATAAAACATACCTATCTCATACATATTCATTTACTAAATTCACAGGTTTTGTAAAACATTAGGCACCTCTATGAGATTACCTGAATGTGCATATAAGAAATATAGAATAAAACTTATTTTTTTAACTATTGTAAAACATTCAGACATATTTATCTACATTGAATTACCTCATATTAGTGATCATTCTTTGATGAGGCCCCCAAATAAGCCAACAATGATGCAATTATTTTACATCCTTCTTCTCTTTAGTATACTTTGTTTAGTAGAAATCCATGGAACATACTGTCATTTAGTTGCTATGTAGTTTCTGAGCACCATCCACAATCTATGTCTAAAATTAATTATGTGGATTATAGCTCTGTTATGTTTGGCATGTACAATGTTTAATTTTGAACAAGTTCCTAATATTTATAAATTATGTAACTCTTACCTAAAATATTAAATATTTAGATTTATAGATTCTCCTAAAAATGGGAAGATAAAGAAATACCTGTTACATATTCTCACATGACAGCAATCGGCTGAAGCTGAGTAAGGTTTATGCTCTTTGAATATGGCAGAAAATGGCTAGTTGGCCCCAGACACTATCATTCCCTGTTTTCTTACACACTTACGTTACTTTCCTGGTGATCTGAACATGAACTCACCTGCTTTATGTATGATAAAGTATACAAAGAATTTATATAACAAAATGGATTAATGATATCTTCATTTGATTTTCAAATTGACTAGAATATGAGGAGGAAATCACAATGTATTCTTCTATATCATCTTGTTTTCCAGTAGAATGGAGGTTGATGTATATCTGTAAAGAAATATGTCTCTTTAATGGAGAAAAAGAGAATTCTATCCCTCTGTCCATGTCAATCCCTAGAGAAGAGAAAGGCAATATGATTGGTGACATTGCAAATTATTCATTAGATCACAGTAACCAGTGCATGATATTCATGTGTTTCAAAGGATTACACCCTTATATCCTGCACATTCTTTCTTTCTTACTCCCTTTATGCAGCTGGTTAAGTAAATTAAGTGAGAAACTCTTGTTTCGGTTGAGAGATGGTAGATAAGTCATGTTCATCAGGCCTTGGCCATATTAATGATAAAATGAAAAACATTGTTATCATTTTGCTATGATAAGTATATAGCCCTGGAAGTAACTTTCATTCAGAAAGATTGATTGGCAGAACAAAATTTAAGCCTTCTTGTATCACCCATACAAATACCATAAAATGCCATCCTAACCACATGTCTTTTCCCAACTGATAAGATTCAGTAAGCAGTATTTACCTATCTTATTCACCCTTTCATGGCACCAGAATCTTGATATAAAAATTAAGTCTATGAAGATGAGTCTATAAGTACATGACAGTATTTGCAAGATGAAACTTTGAGGTTGGCAAATGAAGTATTGAGAAAAAAACCCTAATCTCCTCAACGAGATATATGCATTCGTTTTTGTTCAGTTGTAAATTTTCACTTCCTAATCACTAAAGATCTGATGATAATTCATCTAAGAAAGAGAGTATGTCAAGGTACAATCTAAATTATCTTTTGTTTTATGCAATTTTACGGTATTTGGGCTGCACTGCCTGCTTATTGCTATAAGGACCTCATTACTAATAGCAGAATAAGTCTTAGGCTTTGTTTATTATTCACTTGTCCAAAGAATGATCTTTCATTACTAGGTTTTGAATAGATTGATTTCTATGCTATGTTTGCTTTCTTTTAATATTATCTGTAAAATTGTGACTTCCTCCATTACTACTGAAAGAAAATTGAAGAGAGCAGCTCTGGCTCTCTGTCTCTTTTCCTCCCAGGACATATCACTGTTATCCTTGCTACTTATTTATTCTTTTTGCCATTTGTCAGAATTCTCCTCTTAGCTGTGGCATAGGGAGGATCATTTAAAAACCATTCTTTGGGAAGAATGAACTGCTGTTTGGGCATTGTCAGGACACTATCTCTGTAAACTATTATAAGTCTCCTCGTGGGCAATCATTTAAGAGAGCTCATGGGTATTATCATACCCAATGTTGTGAAGGGTAAGAGTGTTCAGTAAAGGCTTATTAAATGAATCAATGAATACATGAATGTGATTCCTTGAAATGACACTCAGAATTTTATTTGCATATTGAAAATAAGATGTGAGCAAAAAGAAAACATTGATACTGAAAATTGATATATATATTTAAAATAATGCCTTAATTAAAAAAATAAAATTCCCCATCCATACTTGTTTAGTGGTTCTGAGTACTTTTTGTATTGCTAGAATTTTAGCGTTTTCATTCCTTATTAGAAATTTGATCCCAGGGTAATGTAGAAAAAAAGCCCACACAAAGTAGTTTGCTGTTGCCATTGTTGCACATTAGTTTTAAAAAATATATACAATAGCAAGATGATTTGAAGAAATATGGCTTAAATTATAAGAATTTAAGTTGTATTCTATTTGTATTATAATGGAAAACATATTATTAATGACATCGCTTTAACCAGTCCTCAAACTTAAGACTAATTTTAGCAGTCAAGGCCGAATTATTTTTAATTGATAATTAAAGCTTAGGGGAAATAAAAATTATTTTATAAATTCACCCATTAATGATCTCTGATAACATTAGGGATATATTCTTATAGAAATTTATTTTTCCAACATAAGCTATATTTTAATATTAGGTCATTAAATATGAAATGTCTGATTTCAAATAAAAAGTTTATCATATCTCAAACAAGAAGCAGTACAATTAATCAAAGTATGTGTCCAAACTATCGACACAGTTTTGTTATCTTAATAGTATGTAGCTTGTTTATGCCAGCAGTGAAGAAGCCTGGAGAGCAAGTGGCAATGAACTCATGAAAGGCATTTTTCACAGTTTGTTGAGTGTTGAATATTTTTTCTTGAAAGAAGTGGCTCCAAATCTGGAAGAAGTGGCAGTCAGTTGGTGCAAGGTATGGTGAACACGATGTATGACAGAGAGCTTCTAAGTCCAGTTTCTGTAGTTTGAACAGCATTCTTTGTGCGACATGTGGTTGAGTGTCATGTCATCTTTCATCAGGATTGGCCTGTCTCTATTGACCAATGTGGGCTGTTTAATCACAGGCATCCTCATCATTTCATCCAGTTGGTTGCAGTAGATGTCTGCTGTAATGAATTGACTAGATTTTATGAAACTATAGTGGTTAATACCAGAGCTGGACCACCAAATAGACACCATTAGCTTTTTTTTTTTTTTATCAATATTTGGTTTTGAAATGTGTTTAAAGACCTCATTATGCAGTCATTGTGATTGTCAAAAAGAATCTATTTTTATCTCACATAATAATACAGTGTAGAAATGGTTTGCTTTTATATCATTGCAGCAAAGAAAGGCAAGCTTCAAGGTGATTTTTCTTTTGATGTTTGTTTAATTTATGTAGTACTCATCTATCCAGCTTCTTTACCTTGCCGATTTGTTTTAAATGGTCTAATGTTGTTGGAATAATAATGTCAAATCTTGCTGTTAATTTATGCTTAGGCTGAGATGAGTTCATTTCCACTACAAATTTTTAGTGCATCATTGCCTACTTTGGTCTCAGGTCATCCACGTGGCTTCTTAAAATGATCAGAATGGAACTTTTAAAACCATCAACGTACTGTGTGTTCATTAGCCACCTTCTTTCCAAACACTTTGTTGATATTTTGAGCCGTCTGTATTGTATTGATTTTACAACAGGACTCATATTTGAAAAATAACACGAATGTTTGACTTATTTATGGCTGTACAAAAATTGTTCTAAAATTTTTTTGAAAGATAATCACAAGTCAAAATGTATGTTTGAAAGAATGAGGGTTTACGTTTACAATAAAAATAAAAACAAGAAGTGTCAAAATGAAACGTGACGGATATTAACTGTCAAACCTAGTACTTAAGGAAATAAGACATTTCATACTTAATAACCTAATATTTTTTTGACTCTTGTTTCACATAGGAAGAAATACTATAACATTTGCATTATGTGAAGGTGTGATGCAATAAAGGTCAAGTTCCTCGGACTTATTGATGCCTTAGCCTTCCTCAATTCTATATGATTACAATCTCTAGCAATTTTTAAGCTCTGTTAAATGATCAGTTTGGGGGATATGATCCACTAAGAATCACAAAATGTAAGACTAAAAATAGACTTTAGAAGTCACTTTCATCAACACTGTGCTTCATATAGAAAGTAGCTGAGAGTCAGAGCAGTTAAATGATTTATGCAATGTGACATAACTGGTTTGTTGCCGACTTGAGAATATACTATATCATAAATGATTTTGACCTTATGATTATCTTGATACATAGAGTCGGATTATAAATAATTGTTCTACAATCACTTGTATTTAATTTTTATCTGGTAGAAATTTGTCGTTTATTGCAACATCAATGAAAATTCTGTGAATATACAGAGTCAAAAGAGGAATAAATCTAATGAATTTTTTTTATTGTGAAGTACAATTGAATGTTATATTAAAGAAAGATTACTGTTGTTAGCTAATTTTGCACCTATATAGGCCAAAGAAATCTATAATGACAGAACTTTGAAGCATGAGTGATGTGGAAGAGTTATGGATATTAATTCAGTCTTTCATGTGGTGTTCAGTGAAATATTAAGCTTTAGAGTCTGTGTGGGAGTGTATCTAAATATACTTGCTATTTTGCATTTTTATTCTGCAATTTCTCAGACACATTCATGGCAGGGAGGGAAGAAAAAAAAACATGTCTGCCACAAAGACATGATTCTCAGTAGGATGCTTTGAGGTCATTTCTTCACAGCCAAACCACAGCCTCGCCAGAAACAAATCTCTGCTTGTCCCTCTTCTGATTTGGTCTCCCCAACTCTCCTTTCTTCCTCTGACACGATCTGGGTAGCTCCAAAAGTATATTTTTCCAGAGATGCCAACTGCCATGAAAAATTCTTGCATAGACTGTAACTGATTCGTTTGACTTAAAATTATGAATGATTGATCCATTCTCTGACAGCTCTGTCAACAATCTGGGGTGCTGGGAGGGTGATGAAGATCAATATTTGAAAGCTCTAGATTGGAAATCTTTGAGCCAAGAATTCAAAACTATTTTTTTTTTTTGCCAGGCACACTGTTTTAAGACCTTAATTTTTTAAATGTTTTTAGGAAGATCTATGTGTTCTTTAGTTTGTCATGATTCCTTGTTTTTCACAACATAGCTTCACACATTGCTTTTATTTGCCTGATACTGAATCCCTGGGTACCTACTGCTGTACATTATTGAATTATAGAGTGATAAATATTGGAAGAACTTGAGGTCATCCAGATTAAGTCCTTGGTTTTTCAGATAAAGAAATGGGTTCAGAGAGGTGAAGTGATTTACACAAGATGAGACACAAGTAAGAGGAAAAAAGGAAGCTAACATTTATAGCAAACCTGAAATGTGCCAGGTAGGGGAGGTACCACTTAACTTCTGTTGTCACATTCAATTTTGATATTCATAGATGAAAAAATTATGCTTATATTAAATCATATAGTTAAGGGGAAAAAAATCAGACTTGAGGGCCATATACTGATCAGCTTGATCCAGTGCACACGGTCTTCCAAACAGTAACAATCTTCTGATTTTTCTCTTGGTGAACTTTCAATTAATCATGTTGTGTATCAATCAGGGCAATGATTTTTGAGTAAATAATTATGCTTGTAGTTTCAGAAATGCACTCATGTGGCAAACTTGCTACGTGTTTGCTTAACTACATTTTTGCTTAAAATGTAGGAACATTCCAGAAGGAATCCCAAACTGAAATCTGTTTGATTCCTTAATAGTTTTCCTCTCTCCTAATATGTCATCTAAAAGTTAGTAAAACATAAAGGTAAAAGGACCGATAAGTCATTTTCTTCTGGATTAGATTTCTCTCTGCCATTTATTAGCTTCTGAATTTAATAGAAGATTATAGGGTTCCACTGTTTGAGGGTCACACGAGCTATTCCTCATTTCCAGATCTTCCTGATTATCTTAGAACATAAGGCTCCCCAGTGTATGTAGGGACCTGTCAACTCAAGATAAGTCTCCAGAATACCAAATTGGCTAACTCTCACCAGCAACTGTGTACACTCACACAAGCATTCTCAGCATTCATTTGGAACCATGACAATTCCTGAAAATTTCTATCTGGGCCTCACACCATTGGATGATAGGGAGCTGAACACTGAAAGAGGAAAAAAGATTTAAAAGACCTCCATCTTTTTACAGATATGTGTGCCAGGAGCTTTTCAGGCTGAATGCAGAGCTAATGACTTATTAAACTTAAGACAAAAATGAAAGTCCACAGACCAGTCACCTTCTGAGTGGATATTAGACTTGAAATTTCCCTGGGAGATAGGTCTAGAAGGTTCATCAGAATCACTTATGAATCCTATTTATTATTTAATACAATAGAGAAAAGACCTATTATCTATTGGGTCTTGGAATATATCCAGTCTAAAGTGATGATAGTTGGACTTGACTTATGAGAGGAGCTATTAATGGGAGATGAACCGATCAGTAGAAACACTCACATGAGGTGTATCATGAGAGTCTCAGGAGAAAAATCAACCTGGTTTACAGAACCTAAATATACAAAGGAAGATTTTTTTTAAGGGAAGGGACCCTTCTTTTAAAAAGGAAGGGAAGGAAGCTTATTGGCTTAAATATAAATTTAAAACCCTTGTCTACAGCTACGGAACATTTGTAAATCCATTTTTGAAATGGTAGTCTCACATCACTCTTTTTAGCCACAGAGATACACAAAGATCAGAGATACTTGGTTCACACACATGCATAATTATTTTAACATGTCATGGATATTTTACTTCGTGTAGGAAATCATATAAAAATATATAGGTAGAGAGATTATGGTAGATAAGTCTATTTACTTATCTATTGACTTACAAATTTAAAACCTATGCATAAATAAAATTGTGATTTTAATGCAAAGAGTTATAGAATACTGATTTTTGTAATATAAATTACCATGTGTGAGTACAGACACATACACCCCTAACTAATCTAAACTGCTTTGTAAATTAAAACTTTTAATGAGAGACAAGGCATCAGCCTCATAAGTAGGTAAATATGGTTATTTGTATAGTGTCGCTGTGGCATACCTTTTTCCTATCCTGGATTTATCTGATCTCTCCTCATAATCATTAACTTTTGGTTAATGTTGGTGTTTTTCTCTTGTCAGGCTTAGTGGAAAACTGCTACTTGCCTGTATTTTGTAGAGTAAGAAGGAAGAAACTAAGAGGTGGGCTTGAGGAAAAGTCAAACCAATATCTAGGTAGACTGTCTAGGTGATTTCTACTTATGAAATTGGCAAAAAAAAAAAAAAAAGACAATCTGGCTGATATCCAATAGATTAGAAAACTGTGAGCTACATAAATGGGGTTATTACAAGTGAGAGGTGGAAGGGAGAACCTAGAGAAATGTTTGAATACATAAAGGATTAGCTATGTAGCTTTTTGAGAAATATCTCCTTCCTCGAAGTAGCAGGGAGGGAGCTATTCAAGACACTGGCCAAGTACGATAATTTATTCACAGCAGGGCAGGTCATTAGAAAGGTGAAGCATGCCACTAGATCAAGGATGGCAAACAGGTTTCATCTCGGCTGTCAAGTCTAGTTGATTTGTAGTGGTTGTCTGGAAAGATGTGAACAAAAGGACTCTTAAGACCTTATTTAAACCCAACAGTTCAGTTCTTGTGATTGATTAGTGATGTCTGCATGGCACTGAAATGTAACTTATCATGTAATGTTTCTTTCATCCCTGTATTAAATGCCCCTGTATAATTAGATTTGTATAAGGGTCTACATCCAACTAATGGAAGTTTAGCTCATCATTAAGCTCCTCGATCAGTGGTTAACTGAACTTAAGAATCTTTACAACCTGGGCAATTGGTTGGTCCAAATAGTTCAAGATGATTCGGTGGGGTTTACTAATATGTTCTGGAACAGAATTTGGGAATATATGTTTGGGGTACTCAAAAGCACCAGGCAGGCTGACATCCAACATTTTTCTTTAGTCTGCCCACACAAACCAAGTTTGAAAACATGGCACTGGAATTCAGGATCTTTATTCAGAATAAAATGAAGAATACTAGCATGAGGCAGGGTTCTGTTCTTTGAAAAGAATGTATCAGTTATGAGAATATGAATATGCTATGGGTACCAGTCCTATGAACTACTAGGCTTTGGCACTTGGGTATTGATAGCTCTTTATTAGAATTTCAAAAAGGCACATGAGTGTGCTTTGTCAATTGAAGGCACTACAAGTACAGCATTGGTCTGCAATGGGGCATCACAATAGGGTCAGCCTACTAGGGAGGAGAAAAAAAAACAAACAAAACAGTAATCCTTCCTATATTGGAGATTAAGCATGGACTTTAAGGCTGCTTTAAATAGTAGTGTCCAAATCTGTACTGGCCTGATAATCAGAATATAGGAAAACTAATAAATAGGGAAATCAGGAGACCCAGCTGTAGGAATACTTGATAAATTCAGGACAGAGAAATAAAGATAAAACTTGGCCTATTTATTTTCTTATATGTAGAATTATATAAATAGAGTTTCAGTGTTTATGATAAATCAGATTTTCCCTCTTACAATTCAAAATTTTCTGGGAAAAGTGTTAAGTATTAGCAAACATTTATACATTACTATGAATGAGTCTATGAGATGATTTCCTAAATACATACTTTTTTGTAAATGTTGAGAAAGCTGCAACAAAGAAGTTGGGAAGAAGGATACAAGAGAAGGAGGCTGGACATAAAAGGTTGGAAGGAGGCTCCATGAAAACGGAAATGGATCTCAGACCAATAATTTCTTCAACAAGGAACTCATTACTGGAAACAGAAAACAGAGAAAAGCCCTCAAGATTATTTAACAGAAATGGTGGTTGATGTAAATTATTCTTGGCATGATTCTTAATGGACCTTATTGGGTATCCCAGAAGCTTGTGCAGTGTGTAAAATTGCCATATAGTTCTAGCTTTCTAGCACTTTCCTGTTTTTAGTAATAAAGTTCCCTCTTTCAGGAGTGCCCTCATTCCTAGGCAAACTGGGATGGTTAGTCACTTTCAAACAGAAAGGTTAAGATCAAAAGTCACTTTATGAAAAGGGCACATGCACTCAAATGTTTATAGCAGCACAATTCACAATTGCAAAGCTGTGGAAACAACCCAAGTGCCCATCAATTCATGAGTGGATTAATAAAAATGTGGTATATGTATACCATGAAATACTACTCAGCTTTAAGAAACAATGGTCATATAACACCTCTTGTGTATTCCTGGATACAGCTGGAACCCATTCTATTAAGTGAAGTATCTCAAGAATGGAAAAACCAGCACCACATGTACTCACCAGCAAATTGGTATTAACGGGTCAACACCTAAGTGGACATATAGGAGTAACATTTATTGGGCATCAGGAGGGTAGAGGGGGGAGAAGGGGATGGGTGTATACAACCACAATAATTAAGATATGTAACGTTTGGGAGATGGTCACGCTTGAAGCTCTAACTGGAGTGGGGAGGGGGCATGGACAATATATGTAACCTTAACACTTGTACCCCCATAATATGCTAAAATAAATAAATAAATAAATAAATAAATAAATAAATAAATAAATAAATAAATATTTTATTAGGAAAAAAACCCCAAACAAACAGAAAGGTCAAATGTGGCCTTTTTCTGAGGAGGGGAAAAATGTTTCATTACCTGAAACTTATTTTGGCGTGAAAAGGATTTTAGCAAGTTACAGCGTCATGTTTTCCCAAATCAGTGAAAGAACCTGAGAAAAAGTTTCTCTGTTACTCTGTCCCATCTGATAAAAGGGGTGTATGTGTGTGTGTGTGTGCATACATGTACACATGTATGATTTTGTTCATGTATAGGGAGAACTGTTTCCATTTATCAGGCTCCTTTTTCTAGGCAAGTTAAATGGGCAACATCTTTTTCTTGGTTAGCAGCAACTAAAGTTAATATTTGCAAAGTCATTTCCCTGCCTTCCTCAAGGAGTTTTATGATTTAAATTTGATTATATTCTAATGTATGTATTAGGGCTATTGTTTTTTACTTGAGGGGCAGGAATCAGTACTCTTCATTATGTACATGGTTTTGTAAATCTTGAACTGGAATTTTGAGGTTGATTATAATCATATTCTGCCATTTTGTTAAAATTGTTTCTCAACGTAAAAGAAGAATCACATTGGCTACCTTGTATTTGGCTTTTTTCTTTTTTGTTTATTTTTTATTGACAAGTAAAATTGTTTATAGTTATGTTGTATAACGTGATGTTTTGATTATTTTATATATATATATATATATATACACTCATTGTGGGATGGTTAAATTAAGCTATTTAACATCTATGTTATTTCACATGCTTATCATTTGTCCATGATAAAGTCACTTAACAGCAATTTTCAATAATACTATATGTTGTTATTAACTATAGCCACCATGTTGTACAACAGATCTCTCGAACTTATTCCTCCCATCTAACTGAAATTTCGTGTTTTTTGAACAAACATCTGTCCCAATACCTCTGATAATCATCATTTTCCTCTCTTTTCCTATGAGTTTGACTTTTTTATACTCCATGTATAAGTGAGATCATGCAGTATTTGTCTTTCTGTGCCTGGCTTATTTACTCAGCCTAATATCCTCCAGGTTCATCCATGTTGCTGCCAGTGGCAAGATTTACTTTTTTTTTTTTTTTAAGGTGAATAGTGTTCCATTATGGATCTATGCAACATTTTATGTATCCTATCA
Organism: Mirza zaza; assembly: GCA_008750895.1. Taxonomy (NCBI): domain Eukaryota; kingdom Metazoa; phylum Chordata; class Mammalia; order Primates; family Cheirogaleidae; genus Mirza; species Mirza zaza. The sequence goes on along the minus strand of VSMD01094778.1, from coordinate 53,329 downwards.
TCCACCAACAGACACTGAGGTTGATTCTGTATCCTGACAATTGTGAATAAATAGTGTTGCAATGTACACAGGCATGCAGACCTTTTTGTATTTGTTAATATTCTTTACCCTATCCTGGCTTTGAAATTTCATCAGAAATTTAAGTAATCAATCAAAAATCCTTAGCAGGAGAAATCTGCTAAATCACATAAACCAAAATGTTATGTGATGGAGGAAAATGAGTAATACTGCTTGGAACTGGGGTACACAAGGAGTGAAAACAAAGTCACTATAAGTCTTTAGGAAAAGACACAATAGCCATTTTATTTTTCAAAATGGTTGAAGTGAATAAGAAGTGAAGTTTTCCATTATTTGCAATTTTCAGTTTACTTGGTGGCAATAAATTCATATACTACTTTCAAGACACTGAAAAATAGGGGATTATAAACGATAAATAAAAATAGATCAAGAATGTGGGGAATAACATATAGATATCATCAATGTACTTGGAAATGCCCCAAGTTTCTTCAATTGTCAACTCTTGACCTTTTTGAAATTATTTTAGTTATCGCTAGTTAGTATATTCAAGTGAACAGAAAGAGTTATGTTTGTGTGTATGTGTTTGTGCATTTCTTTTCTTTTTTTCCTTAATAGTATTAGGTACAAATAGCAATGAACAAGATGGAAAATATGAATTTGTTTTGAATGTCATGCATTGAGTCTATTGACATAAGTATTTTAACCCAAAAGCACATACTAGTTTAAATATTTTGTTGAATCTATGGGTAAAAAAATGACTATACATTTATATACAGAAGAATGCTAAGGTTTACTATAAATACCTCAAAGACCAAAAAGTTGTGTGTAACATGAAAAGCAAGAGGTCAAGAGAAAGGATAGCATGTCTATCTGTCTTATTTCCCTATTTTTATCAGAGAAATAACAGTTTTATTTTTTAATTACTAATATGCCATTTGGCACAAGATTATATGTTTTAAAAAGAGAAAATAAAGTTAGAGATTTCTGGTGTAGAATAATGGGCCTTGAAACACACAATGTGAGTTATAATGGCAATTTGACTTCCATGCATTATAGCAAATTTCTCTAAATTTTCATGAACTATAAATGAAGATAATAATCCATATCTTATGATGTTAAAAAACTCTACTTTCAAAATTTACTGAAAACAACTCAAACTCTTCTTCTGGCAGTTCACCTACACCACTTTACCTACTTCCAAACTAGACAACCTGCCCTTACTAACATGTCCCCAAACTCCCTGCCTATGAAACTTTACTCAAGTGCATGTCCTTAGCCTACTAGCATTTTGTCTTCCCTCTTTCAGGCAAATCTTTCAAAATCCTGCATATCTTTTATGATTGATATAAAATATTGTCATTTCTTTGAAACTTCCCTGATGACCTCACATGTGAAATTTCACTCCTCTAACTACCCCACACCACTTTGTAGTTCTCTTGAAACATATTTTTCCTTTTGCTTGGGATTATTAGTATTTGTAAAGCTTACTTATCTCACCTACAACACTGCAAGCTACTTAAAGAGTTAAGGTAAGGACATTAAATAAGGACTAATTTGCACAGAAATGTTTTTTTTAATCTATCTCCTCTTTGAAATTGTCAAGAACTGTTTGAGGCTTGACCTTACTTGTGTATGAACAACTTAGTGTGGCGGCTTAGTGGATACTGACAAAAGCCATGAGGTATTAATACTGGATCCAGAGAGATAACTTTACTACTTAAAGTTATAGTAGTGGCTAGACTATCATAATTTTCTCACAAAGATTCCCAATTTCCATAGGCTACTGTGAAGAGGGACAGGTGACAGACATACCTACAGTAAATTGCAATACTGAAGAGGCACCCTGAGCTTAGGGAACCTCATGTTTTTTTATTGGACAGTAGCTATGTCTGCCCTTCACTCCTAAGGGAGTCACTGTCTCTATCTTCCAGGGCTGATCATTATACAAATAATTTGGAACAAAGATACTCAATGCCTATGCTCACAAGACATGCTAAAATATGAGCAACTCAAAGAGAATTATCACACAAAAGAAATATTCGTTCTATCAATAAGCATCTTCTAAGAACTCCATTCTATGCATTGTTCTTGGCACTGGGAAATGGTTACAATGCAAACAGTAGGCCTTTGTTCTAAGGATTGAACTGGAAAAATATGGAATGGGTGAGCTTTGGGTTATCACATTAGCAGTCCAGTGCATCCTTCCTAATGTGAGAATGTTTTTTTTTTTTTTCTGCTTAATTTTATCCTCTGTGTTATATTTTCTTCTGTATTGATAACAGCCCTCTGATCTTCACTTATCCAGTTCCATATATGTTATAATATGATAATATATTTTACCCTCTGTTATTAAGGACACATCATTAGAAATTGTCATGCAGCTTAATGTACAGGAATCATCTTTAGCAAGTAATTAATACAGACTTTTTATACATTTCATTTTAAGTGTGTAGATTATGACCCGGGATATGTGATAAATACTTGGTGAGTACATTTCAGCTTATATATGAAAATAAATCATTGTTATTAAATGAACTAATTAGTGACAAAAATCTAGGGATCCTATACTCTTTCCATATTTTAGTAGAGAGCTGAACCTGTTTACTACTACCATGACTGCTACTACTGCTACTACTAACAATAATGATAACTTTAAAATTAAAACTTAAAAAGAAACACCTTGTGAAATATTGCTAATTATTGTGCATATCATCACATAATAAGAATTCATTTTTCACCATACATGATGAATATAACGCTCCAAGTGAGAGACAAAGCATAATGATACGTGTTATCAGCAGAAACATTGAAAGTATGTAATTTTCTCATCTCTCTTTTCTCCCAGTCATGGTGAGACACGCAGCTTACCTCAAACTATTTCTGAGATTTCACTTCATTTAAGGATTCTGTTAGTATGCTGATTGTTAAAGGGAATGTGACTGCATTTCAAGAAAACAATGATGCTTTTCCAACAGAAGTACGACATTATCAGAGTTTCAAAAAGTAAAAAGCAGTTACTTTTTTTCAGCTTCTACATAGGCTGTTCTCTGCTTTTAAAAAGTTTTGCAGGAAGTGAATTAATGTAATAGTTTTTACAGTCTGTATAGTATAAAATAGACTCAGATTAAGCTAGCAGACTTGTTATTTGACAGTTTATAAAATATTTTAGTATCTTTTTGGCAGTAGCAGTTTGAATGTTGGCAAATGTACACATCGCTTGCAGTTTCAAAACCTTGTAATGAGTATTTTCCACTGTAATAGCAGAGAGCTGAAATTTGGATAAACCACTTAGACTTGTGAACTCTGACATGCATGGTAACAATGTCTTTGTAAAAGAATTTTGTCAAGTATTGGAGCTCCTACTAATAGCACATCCATCTTTCTGCACACCATAAATCTTAAGAAAATTTCTATTACTCTGCAATTTGTCTGGCTTATGCTATTTATTAGCCATTTTATTCTGCTGCTTTAAGAAGTAATGTGATGTTCATTTTATTGCTGGTTCAATAAATTGTTAATTATAATGCAGTGATTGCAGCTGACGTGATTTAAAAGCCACATTAGCACTATAGCATTAAGTTTTAACTATTTTACCCTTCAATTCCCTGTTTATACAATAGTAAAAGAAAAATAGCCTTAGACTAATTTAAAAAATGAAAGTACTTATATCTATTGATCACATGACACATTAGAAACTTTTTTTTAATAAAGATTACACATTTATCTTGAAAAAGAGGGAAAACATAGGTGAACATATGTAATGAAACACGTAAGAGAAAAGCGTATGATTCTAAGACAGGTAGAATGATAATGAAGTTAGCTATGTCTATATGTCAATATTATAGTCATTGTATGAACTATTAAATATAAAGGAATATAGGTCATGCCAATTTTATAAATATTCTAGAAGGAAAATTCCATCTAGAGTTAAAAAAAATTACTAGAAACTATCATAGAAGTGACTTTTGAAGAATATTTTTTATTTTATACCCTAAATGTCAAAGATGGAGCAACATGAACACTTGCCCTGAATTTCTTTCCAGGCTAAATTAACCTAGAACATTCTCACTTACCCCAAATATGTGAATACCAGGGTCACATTGTATATCCTTAGAGATCTATTAAAGCACACTCTTCTGAATGCAGAAATTGTGACATTCCCAATACCACACACATTAGTAGTTAATTATGTGTTACTCAATATAATTTCAGTGTGTGCATTCTATCTTCTCATAAAAAGTCTGGATTTTGCTCACTGACTTCAGCTCATTGAAATCAAGGATTTTGCACCAAGTTTGTTAGCTCCCCACTCCCTCATAATCCTTCAAAATTCCAGGCATAATATAAACTCTTTGAATAAAATGCTGAGTATTCCAGCACCTTCCTCAAATGCTGAATCTGTACACTTTGAATATTGGATAATCTATGATGTAGCATGTCTGTTACATTAATGAGTGAGTGGCTGGTGAACATGTCCATTAATGTCAGTAAAATAAACTTGACTTTCTATAAATTTTGGGACTCAATTTTCAAAACAGATAAAGAAATAAGGAGTTGATGATTTGAGTCTCTTTGTGCCCACTTCCCTTGCCCTGAGATAACTATTTGAATCTGGTTTTATGACTTGGTTTTAACATTTGTGATATTTTATTCAATAGACACGTGTTGGGAAACTTCCATGTACCAAGGATTTTTCTATGTGATAGGAATAAATGGTAGATATCCTTATAAAGTTTACCTTCTAGTGGGGGAGAAGCAAAGTCCCTTTGATTTTTTTTCCTCCTGCAATAAAGCATTGATCAAATAATTTATAAATCATTATTTTGTGCTTTCTGTGGTGTATTATCTTGTTAAAAATTATAACATAGATGCAATATATATGTGCTTGTTTAAATGAGAATTGGATAATGAACTATTCTGTAGTATCATAGAATATTAGACAAAGAAAAAGACATTCAAGGCCATTTAATTCTGTTATATCAGGAAAATTTGAGATTCAAATTCTACTTCTAAAATTCTGATCCAATAGCTTGAACAGGGCCCTGGAATCTGTATTTTCCTAACCCTACCTAGGTAAAAACCATTGCTCAATCTCACCTCTTCCATTTTAATTCACAGAAAAAACAAGTTCATTGAGTTGTTTTAATTCCTTGTATATTCTGGATATTAGTCACTTGTCAAATGAATAGTTTGCAAATATTTTCTCTCATTCTACAAATTGTCTCTTCACTCTATGAATTGTTTCCTTTGCTATGGAAGCTTTATGGTTTCATATAGTCCCATGTGTCTAGTTTTGTTTTTCTTGCTCGTGATTTTGAGGTCTTAACCATAAAATCTTTTACCAGACAAATGTTCTATGGTATTTTCCCTATGTTTTCTTTTTCTTAATTTCATAATATTAGGAGGGTACAAATGTTTGGATTAAATGATTTGCTTTTGTGCAGTTTGAGTCAAAGTTATAAGTGTGCCTATCACTAAGATAACATACACTGTACCCATTAGGTGCAAATTGACCGATCTCTCCCCAACCTGCTTGATTTCCATTGAGTATTACTACCATATGTTCCCTTATGTTTTCTTCTAGGAGTTTTATAGTTTTTGGTCTTACGTTTACATCTTTAATCCATTTTGAGTTGATAAATATTCAAGATGATAGATATTTAAAATACCCTGATTTGATCATTGCGCATTATATGCATGTGTCAAAATATCAAATATACCCCATAAATATGTACAACTCTTATGTACCAATAAAAGGTTTTTAAAAACAACAATAGGCTTAGATTTTTTTTTTTGGTTCAGCATGTGTCAAGTCTTTCCCGACCTATGGGCCTGGACTTTTGCTGTTCTTTCTGCCTGGAATGTTCCTTCTTTGGATTGAACTATGGCTGGCTCCATCTCTCTCAGATCTCACCTCGTATATCACTTCCTCAGAAAGGCTTCCATCAAAATTCTCCCTTCCATTTACTATCTTTTAAAAAATCACCCAAATCTGTAAACACCTTGTTAAATCGTTTGTCTTTCCCCTAGTACACAAATATAAGGTCTATAAAGCAGGATCTTTGTCTCTATTATTTGTGATTACATCCCTCATGCCTAGCACACTGCTGGAGCATAACAGGTGACTGTTTTGTTGGATGGATGAACAAATGAATGAATGAATGCTTTGCCAAGATCAGTGATCATAGGATTGTTCTCCTCAGTAACAAGCCATGATGCTTTCCTTTTGCAATTTACAATAGTTTTTCACAATTGGATATTTTAAAAGTTGTTTGGTCCAAAGCATTAATTTTTTGGTTGAGAAAATTGTGCCCCAGGCTACAGTTTAAATGTCTAGTCTAAGGACATATATGATTAGTGGCTTAATTAGGAACATAAAGTCAAGTCTTTTGTCTGTTGATCCAGGGATCTCTTTGCTATGTAACTTAGCCTGTATTTTAAGTAAATATATTGTTTTGATTGACTTCTTCATCTTATTTCCTTCAATCTTTCTTTACTTTTGAATATAAGGAAACTGCTTTTTCCACAGGGAGGAAATGTCATGTAACACTCTCTGTTTAAGATTTCTTTGTATACATGACTCTTGAAGGAAAAAAGTCCTTTGTCAATTATTTGTTTAACTGTGTATGCATAAAGCAATGAGTGTTCATTTCTATCACTTTCTTTAAAAGAAGAAACTTCCATGCCTTTCTGGATTGACAAAATGAAGGTGTGTTTCTTTCTCAACAGTATATTATTCTTTATAAATAGTCTCTCTGAAGATTCTGCAAATTCTATATTATATCAATTGTCGATTGAATCCTAAAATTTCTTTTCAAATAATCAATTTTGAGATGTCAAGCCACGTATCTGATAATTTGAATCTTTAGACTGATTTGGGAAGTCTTCCTTTTAAAACAGTCTTTTAGTTGTATCTTTAATATAAAAATCAAGCTTTGTTTGTGCTTTTCTATCTCTACTCAGGCCTTTCTGTCTATAGCATGAGAATTGGTCAAGTTATATTTCCAATTTATTGCATATATAGGACTAGAAAAAGGAGACAAGAAGAGCATATGGAAGAAAATAACTTCTTTTCCTTCATCCCTTGCTGGCAACACAAATCTGGGTTTCAGAATTGGTTTACTCATTTATAATCCCACTTAACCTGACTAGCATACTCCCTAATCATGCACCTGGCACAATATTAAAACAGGCCTCCAGGTTTAGCACATGTTAAAATTATAGACAGGTAATTCCAAAACTGAAAATATTATACAATGCAGCCAAGCAAAACACTTCAGAATTTTTTCTTATATGCTATTTCTTATAAAGTTTTTAACTTAAACCCTAAATGTCTTTAATACCCAGAAATCTTCGTAGACTCTTCTGTTTCATTCCATTTCAGAAGTTTTAAGCCACAGTGGCAGATTCCAGGCTTATTTATTCAGATTCTGTATGGGTGGACACTAAGTACCCATGTTTCTTAAAAGCTCCTAGCTTATACCAATAGGCTAATAGAATTGAAGTGATAACTATTTTTGGGGTGTTATCCTACAGCTTTATCAGAATAGAACTTATTTTTCTTTTTTGTGGTAAAAGTTAGATAACAGAGAATCTTTGAGGAATTGTGACTCATGAAAGTCCCGAGTAGAGTGGTCCCCAAGTTTTTTGGCACCAAGGACCAGTTTCACGGAAGACAATTTTCCACAGACCAGGGCCTGGGATGGGGGGAGAGGTGGAGTGGTGAACCATGAGGAGCGGCTGTAAATACAGATGAAGATTCACTTGCTCTCCCACAGCTCACCTTATCCTTTGCAGCCCGGTTGGGGACCACAGTTGTAAAATACCGATGGAGCTATTTGCCAAGAAATTATAATCTTTAACTCCACATATAGCAGCTCTGTGTGCTATACAAACCCTGAGAAAAATATATGCCTTTGAGATGAGCTTTAGGAGGAGGATCTGTAGCATATGTTCCCAAAATACTACAAATGGCTTTATTTTTTCCCACCTTCCCTTAGCTCTACAAAAGACCATGACCCATGGGGAGGAGGACAGGTATGTCTTAAACTTATAATAGCCTGTGTCCTACTACTGCTATTCACTTGGTCTGTACACAGCATTCATTCGGATTTCTACTTTTCCTGAATTTTAACTTTATTTTTCTGCTTATGATTTCATCTCCTCTTGTAAGTATGGCATGTGCTATTATTTCACTATTTCTAATCTCCAAGTTTCCACCTCAAGTGTAATATTCCATCCCACCCTCAAAATTGTATGGACTATTTTCAGGTTCTTAGGATAAATAAGCCATATTTATATAAATAAGCCATTCTTATCTAAGTCCTCAGAATTCTAAGCCTTGGTGGAAATCTCTTGTTATTGTCAGCATTAACATGTCCTCATAGGAACTATGACTATATCAGAGAATTGTATTGACACTGGATAATTATTAGCCTTACATGGTAGCAATTGAAATATTGTTTTATAGGATGACCATTTTGTCTTACCTTATGTTGTGTCTTTTTCACTAGCTAGATTACTGTCTTGAAAACATTTACCATGCATTCATTTTCATTGTTCAATTGAAAAATTTATTTTCCAAAAAAGAATATCTGAGCTCCAAATTTTGGTTATGTTGATAATTAATATATAGTATTGTGATAATTACCTCTCTACCCGCAACTCTGCCTGTCACCTATGCATATGCTCAAAATCTAGCCAGAACGTTTCTTGGTTCATCTGTTCACCTGATAATAGGATTACATTAGGAAGCTATAGAAATCTAAGGAAGACTTATTCATTCATTCATTCATTCTTATGACATTTCAACTGGATGTTTCACAGCATCTCCACTTTAATATGTTCAAACCTGAATCTTGTATTTATAACCTTCCCTCCCTGAAACTGTTTCCTCCATCTCTACGTCCATAAATGGCACCAACATTTCCCAGTTTCTCAAGTCACAAATACAATAGATACTCTTTATTCTTGTCTCACATCTCCTATTCAACCCAGCAGATAATCCTATTAACTTTATCTCCAAATAACATATAAATTTTAGGCATTTTGTTCAGTTTCACACCCATACTCTTTTCTTTAATATCATTATCTCTTACCTATTATCTACCCCTTTTAACTTCTTGCCCTTTTTTCATTCATAATCTATTCTCTTTATAGAAAAAAGAATGATGTTCAAAGGTAATAAATAAGACTGTTATTACAATGCTATGTACAAACTATCCCTCCTCCTTTCTCATTGCTTATTTCATGTTAAATCATCCCCCACTGCCCTTCGCTGCATTCCAATAACATTGTCCTCTTTTCTCTTCTACAAACGCACTATGTTTGCCAGTTTAGGAACCTAACAAATACACTGTTTCCTTTTCTTGAATGTTTTTCTCTTTACTCTTTCTATAGTTAGCTATTTTCATTCTTTAAAGTGATTTTGACTCATGTGCATAGAATGGTTTATAGAAAAGACAAACTCTAGTAGGAAAAAAATGAGCGGTTTTCTGGTTAAGGGTGTTATTAGCAGAACTGAACACATTAAGAATAAATTCTAAAGCTAGAGTTGATAGGAATTGATAAGAGTTGTATATGTGAAAAACAGAAAGAAAAGTATAAAGGCCAAATTGTAATTTTTTGCCTGAAATATGTTATAACTTTCATTGAAACCAGATAGCCTGAAGGAAAAGATTTAGATCAAGCTAGGGGACAAGGAGAGGCAGTATATATTTGAAAACTCATTGTGGGGAAAATCAACATTCAATTTTAACATAGTGAATGTGGGAGGTATGAGTGATGGAGAATTCAAGGATGACTCCCATGTCTGGCATCAGTAAGATGCCATGTTGTATAGAAAATATTGAGCTCAGGGACACTGGAAGAGGAAGTGGTCTGGGAGTAAATGACAAATTGACCAGCTTCGGGAAACTGGAGATGCAAAGAGAGGTTAGACTTAGGGGTAGAGCTATAGAAAGCTATAAATTTGACAGTGTCAGTTAATACATTATTACTGAAATCAAGGAAATAGGCAATATTAACCAAACCTTAGGATAAAACCAGAGGAGCTAAGTAGAGAAGAATCTAGTAAAATTCTTGGGTTAAAATGATAACCCAAGAAATACTAGAATAGTGTCCTAAGGGTGTTGTATAAAAGAAAAAAACAAAGGAAAAAGTGAGGGCTTCCTTTGAAGAATTCTACTCTAGATAGGTTTTGAGAATTCACAATGTAAGAGATTTGATGAAAGGGATTTCTTTCCTATAATACATAACAGGTGACATTACTATTTATGAGCCATAGTATTGATAAACTTTGTTTGCTATAAATGGAAATACCCTACAGGTTCTGAGTGGTGACCATATGGAAGCAAGGTATAATCAGTCTTAGTAGTTCATAAAGTATTTACAAAAATAATTGACTGCTTAATTTGGTTAGGTTCCATTTATTTATTTTTGTTGTTGCTGTGATTACTTCTGGGGTCTTCTTCATAAATTTTTTACCTACTCCAGTGTATAAGAGTTTTTCCAACATTTTCTTCTATATTTCTTATGATTTCACACCTTAGGTTTAAGTCTGTTATCCAACGTAAATTGATTTTTGTTACAGATGAGAAATATAGATACTGTTTCAGTCTTTTACATATGGCTACTCAAATTTCCCAGCACTATTTATTGAATAAGGATTCTTTTCCCCAGTGTATGTTTTTGTCTGCTTTGTCAAAGATCAAATGGTAGTATGAAGATGGTTTTATATCTGGGATCTCTATTCTGTTCTCTGGTCTATGTCTCTGTTTTTGTGATATTCTATGCTGTTTTGGTTACTATAGCCTTCTAGTATAGCTTGAAGTGTGCTATATTTATCCTTCCCAGTTTGTTCTTTTTGCTTAAAGTTGCCTTGGCTATATAGGGTCTTCTCTGGCTCCATACGAAGTGCAGAAGTATTTTTTTCTAGATATGCAAAAAATGACATTGATATTTTAATAGGGATTACATTGAATCTCTAGATCATTTTGGATAGTATAGACATTTTAGCAATGTTGATTCTACCGATCCATGTGCATGGTATGTTTCTCCATCTGTTTATGTCCTCTGCTATTTCCTTCATCAGTGTTTCATAGTTTTTTTCTGTAGAGGTCTTTCAAATCCTTAGTTATATATTCCAAAGTATTTTATTCTCCTTATTGCTGTTGTAAAAGGTATTGGGTTATTTATTTGGTTCTCAGCTTGACTGTTCTTGGCATATATGAATGCACAGCCAAGGAAACAATCATTACAGTGAATAGACAACCTACAGAAGAGGAGAAAATATTTGCATGCTATACATCTAATAAAGGGCTGATAACTAGAATCTATAAAGAACTCAGGAAAATCAGGAAGGAAAAAATCAACCCCATTAAAGAGTGAGCAAAAGACATGAACAGAAACTTTTCAAAAGAAGACAGAATAATGGCCCACAAACATGAAAAAATGCTCAACATCTGTAATCATCAGGGAAATGCAAATCAAAACCACAATCAGTTATCACTTTATTCCAGTGAGAATGTCCTTTGTCAAAAATTCCCCAAACAGTACATATTGGTGTGGATGCAGAGAGAGAGATAAGAGCACTCACACTGCTGGTGGGACTGCAAACTAGTACAAGCTGTATGGAAAGTAGTATGGAGATACCTCAAAGAACTAACAGTGGAACTACCGTTTGATCCAGCAATCCCACTATTGAGCATCTATCCAAAGGAAAAAAAGATGTTGTATTAAAAAGACACCTGCACTTGAATGTTTATAGCAGCACAATTCACAATTGCAAAGATGTGAAAGCAACCCAAGTGCCCATCAATACATGAGTGGGTTAATAAAATGTGGTATATGTATACAATGGAGTACTACTCAGTCATTAAAACAATGATGATCTAGCACCTCTTGTATTATCCTGATTGGAGTTGGAGCCCATTCTTCTAAATGAAATATCAAGAATGGAAAAACAAACACCATGTGTACACACCATTAAATTGGAAGTAATCAATCAAAATTTATGTGCACGTATGGAAATAACATTAGTTGGAAATCAACCATGTGGGAGGGAAGAGAAGGGGATGGGTAAATTCATACCTAATGAGTGTGGTATGTACTGACTGGGGGATGGGCACACTTGTAGCTTTGGCCCCAGGTGGTGCAAAAGCAATTTATGTGACCAAGTGTTTGTACCCCCATAATATACTAAAATTAAAAAAAATAAAATTAAAAAAATTAAAAATATTGACTGCTTAAATAAAATATCCTAAATAAAAAGACAGATTTTGGAGCCAGCTATGTGATAGGTACTGGGTTTAGATAATAAATAACTCAAACTTCCTTTTTCTCCAGAGTCTAGTTTAATCAGAGAGGTTGGCAGATAGCAAATATAAGCAACTAAATAAAAACACAATGCTATAACTTTTGTGATAAAATTATGAACAAATAGCTATTCAAACATGTAGAAAAAATGTTTAATTCTATATATGTTAGGGAAAAGCAAGTTTGATATAGCTGGCCTTCTATTCATGAGCATCTCCTTTTGTTTTATAATGTTTAGCCCACACAGGTATTTCTTAAATCTTTCTTAACCTCCTTAGAAATCTGTTATAACATATTTCCCCTCCCTATAGAAAATGGACATACGTGCCCATCTACAATGTTTCAAATATTCAATGACTTCCTGGGCCAATATGATATTCAAAAGTAAATATGATATCAGAAAAAACAATGTATGATTCTAATTCTTCATTAATTCTAGAATATTGTATAAAATTAACACATAAGTTGATGGTGATTCAATTCACAATGTTCTCTTATATACAGAGAATCACTTCTGTTATAATTTTCACATCACTTCAGATTAATTTTCCAACAAGACCATTTGGATTATATCATGACATTTTTCTGTTTAATGGTAAAATATCTCCATTAATACATGAAGTCCAAAATTCTACATCTTGCTTTTATAGCTCACCATAATTTATCCCTTCCCTATAATTCAAAAATTATTAAATTATGCTTGTTCCAATCCATTATCATTTAATTGTAATTTATAAAACTGTTACTGAGCATTTATTCCATGTCAGACATTGTGTTGCTATTAGAAATTCAGTAAAGAAAAAAACAGAAATTATCCCTGGGCTCAGGAAATACATTTTCTAATGAAAAATACACAAATAGTATGTTATCAAGATAATCTCAAGAATTTCCTGTTCTTCAAATTCTTTAATTCTACTGTGCTACTCTGTGTCTGAAATGAGTCCTAACATGGACTCTCCCCATGTCCTTCCTTCCATATTTCCAAATTCTGAGTCTATTCAAGTTTCTTCTTACAGTGTTTTAGGAAGTAGTCTTTGATTTTCCCAGCTGGATCAAAGCCTTCTCATCTCTATATCCTAGAGCTTTTTACACTGGTAGATGTCACGTATATCAATAACTGCAAGTCAATATTATAATGTATAATTATAATATTTAATGTGTAAGAATAGCATTTTGTACTCCTTCCTATGCAGTAACTATCACAAGGCTTCAGACCAAAATGTAAAAAAATGAATTTGTGAAATTGGGACAGTCATAGCTATGTTATGTTCAAAATCATGGTCCACAAACATTTCCCCTAGAAAGGGAGTTATTTGAGGAGACACAGCATGACATCCATTTCTATATTGCTCATATAACCTGATAGAGTGGATGAGTAAATACTGAATTAATAAATGAGTGCATGAGCGAACACTTTCTTCTTTAAAAGATTATTCTAGGCTTTAAGTTTCTGCTTAACTAGATTCCACCTGATGTTTCCATGAAAAAAAGGTATTTTCCCTTTAGGAGTTTCTTGTTCCATTCATGACAAGTCTTTGGTGCTTTTAAAATAATCCTTCCAAATATAATTTTTCCTTCTTCCCTCCTTGGTTTATGGATATCAGAGGAGGGCAATGGGTAGAAACTGTTTGTTTCCTGGCTTTAGTTTAAGCCTAAGGCAAAAAATCCTCTTGGGCCAGCTGCAATCCAATCTGGTCCCTCCAATATTTGTAATAAAACATTTACCACAAAGCAGACTATTAAATGGAAAAACATAGTCATGTATCTGCTCCCCTGGATCTTTATATGCCCCCCCTTTTGTTCTCTATATTACATAGGATGAGACATGGAGTGTGAAGAAATAATCCAGCTATTTCATTAGAGCACTTATGTGCTTTCTGTAGAAAACATCTATCATTGTTATAGTTCACTTTCTAAATATGTTTGTAAAGGAAAGAACTGCTCTGTTTTCTTGATGTGTCCTTCTTAGAAAGGGAGATTGTGTTTTTTCTCCCCTAAACTCCCTTGTCATTAAACTGGGCAACACATTTTTTTATGGAAAGTTGGTATGAAGAAACATCTGGGAATCTAGACGGCTATCCAAATTGCTTCAGTGTACAAAATGAAGATGGGACGTTTCTAAGAATGGACTGTTTTAAGATTCCTGTCCCTCCCCTTCTCTGTGCTAAAGGAAAAAGCAGAAGACAGAAACATCTTGAAGAGGTATAGCCCTGCCAGGCAAGTAATTGTTCAGTTGGAAGAAATTAACTGTTCCAAAAGCAGAAAAAAAATGTTATTAACTCAGAAAAATCTGTAAAGTTAGACTCCAGCTCCTAATCAAGAAACCCATTGCCGGGAATTAAGTAGCATCGTTCCTTGTCATGTGTGTTCTTCTGCCCGAAGGTGGATACTAGGTAGAAATGGAGGGTTGAGGGGCAAGTGAAACAAAGATGAAATTTATTAAGTATAGGTAAGGATAATATATTGCATAGGATGATAAAAAGTAAAATAAATCTATTTATTCAATAAATACTTATTAGAGAGACAGTATTGGGTAGAAGCTAAGAGCGAACTCTCTATAGTCAGATTCTGATTGTAGGACTCACATTCTGACTCTACCAGTTACTGGATTATTGTGGACAATTGATTTATCTTGTGTCTCAGTTTCTTTGGTTAAAGGCAGTACCGTGATCTAACTTGTATGTTAGGATTAAATGAGCAATTCTATAAAAAGTCCATCTGGGCCAATGTGTTGCAAGACCACAAGGGTCACTGTTATTATTTTATTCTAAACAGAATAAGGAGAGCACAGAATAAAATGTGTTTTACTGTTTCCTGGAATTGTGAAATATGACACCCCTAGAAGTACTTATCACAATGTCTAACATACAGTTGTAAGAAACTAGGGCACAATTTAAATGCTAATAATAGCAATAAATATTATTCTTACCTACACACTGTGTGCCAGGCAATGTAGTAGGTGTCAGGGATAGAGGGATTAGTAAGATAGATACAGTTCCTACTTTCATTGAGCTTGCAGTTTAGCAGGGAAGACATATCATGTAAAAAGCAGCACCATAATATGTGCTGTTTTCCAATAGGAGCTCTGACAACAATGAGGATAAGCAAGGCATAATATAACTGCTCATAAAATAAATGTTATTTCTTATTCTGTATTTCTCTATTCTTTGGACATGCTCAAAGCTGTAATGAGCAAAATTTATAGCAATTTCTGAGTCATAAAAATATCTTAGTTCAATCTAATATTTAAAAAAAAAAACTAAAGAGATAAAGTAACTTATCCAATATTTCACAGTTGGCAGAGGCATAATATTGTTCCTATAGTAACATATATTAAATAGCAGAGGTAAACTACTACTTAATTTTTACAACCAACATTCACATAAGCATTTATAATTGGAGCTTTCACACTCCTGAAACTTCACTGGGGTGAAGGCAGAAAGTTAAAAAGATTTCCCAACTTTCTAGAAACAAATGCTCTTCTAAAGTAAACAAAGATGACACAGGAAGCACTATTTAAAACTATGTATGAGTTAAATTAGTCATAGCCAGACACATAATCTGACTTCTATGAATTAAAAGGTATATTTTAAAAATATTGTGCCCTTATAAAAAAAAAAAAAAAAAAAAAACCTTGGGTATTAAGTAGAGAGAATTGGCAGACCACTCATAATCATAAGTAAAACATTAGTAGAAACAATTAACATTCTAATTTAATTTAAGAAAGGGAAAGAGGGAGAACCTAAGTGTTTTTAGTTATCATTAACAGTAGATGATACTACTAAGGTTCTTATGCATAAGAGCAATTACTAAATTATTTCCTCGTGTGGTTGCTAGTAAATTATGCACCTCACTGGCCCAAGAAATGCAGAAACAATAACTGGATTAAATTCATTGGAGACAGATCTACAGGCAGAAATTAAACATGTTTTAGGAACTTTGCTACGATTTGAAGCTGACTTATAGAGAACAACTCATCTTGTATAGTTTATACAGTCTGTTATGTTCTTTCTCTGCATTCAGTATCTCTCTCACTTCTAACAAGGCTGTGCTTTTATCTAAGGCCCAGTCCCTTCTTCTGTTCTCGTTTTGTGCTCTTCAAGTTCTTCCCCGGTGGCCATGTGATTCAGGCCACATCAAGCACAACATCCAATTCTCTCAGCCATGATGATTGGTATGTACAGAGATAAGTACTGTACAAAAGCAATCTGGCTTGATGCTCCTAGCATTTTTTCAATTGATATATTATGTAGATAGGGCAAAACGAACAGGTTTAAAATATACAGTTTGGTAAGTTTTGACCATTGCATGTGCCATTCAATTCACATGAGTATCAAAATATCATCCAGAAAATTATCTAGAAAAAATGCCTTCTGCCCTTTCAGTCAACCCAAGCTCCCCAAAGAGGCAACTAGTTTTATCGTTTCATCCACTGTTAAATATTTTGACTTTTTCTAGCTCATTTTTTGACAACTTTGTAGATCATCTAAATCATCACAACCACATAAATGAAATCATACTATACGCCCTCTTGTGTCTGGCTTCTTCTACTCAGCATAACACTTTTGAGTTTCATCTATGGTGCCGGATGTTTCATCAATTTTTTTCTTTTCTATTGCTGAGTATTGATCACAAATTCTTTATTTCTGCTGCTGGTGGATATTTATGTTGTTTCCTGTTTGGAGCTTTTATAAAAGTGGTTATTCTAAGCATCCTTTATACTCTTTTTATGGACATATGTTTTCCTTTGTCTTGGATTGACACAGAAGTGGGCTTGTTAGGTCACAGGGTAGGTGTATCATTTACTTTAATGAGAAATTTCCAGAAAAATGTCCAAAGAGCTTGCATCATTTTATGCTCTCATAAGCAATGCATAAGCACTGTGAGCAATCCTCATCCTCACCAACTAGAGGAACAAAATATTCGTCTTTCAACTTATCTATATATTTACACTCTCCAGTGCTTTAAATTACTTTGCGTCATCTCAAGCTTCTATCTGGTACTATTTTTCTTCTGTCTGAGTTACTACTTTTCACATTTCTTGTTCTCATCTGCTGGTGACACATTATCTCAGCTTTTGTTTTTCTAGATAAGTCTTATTTGAAGTGTTTTTATCTTGTCTGTTAAATTTAAAAATTTAGGATAAGATTATTTTTTCTTTTAGCACTTTAAAGTTGCAAGTCCATTATTATCTATTTGGATAAGATGAGATGACATGTTCAGAGGTACAAAAAAAGATGAAAAGATTTTTCATCTTTTTTTGTAAAATCTTTTTTTGTACCAATTTATGGGGTACATGTGAAATTGTGTGACATGTATATAATGCGTAGTGAACAAATCAGAGTATTTAGGTTGTCCATCACCCAGGTACAATACATTTCTGCTAACTATATTCATCCTACTGTGCTATCAAATATTGAAATTATTTTATTGTTCTTTTGTATGTGATATATCTTTTATTCTGTCTGATTTCAAATATTTTTTTCAGTGTTAAAAATTGTAATTATGACATACTTTGATGTATTTTTCTTTGCGATTATCTCTGTTGCATTCATTAAGAGTCCTGGCTTTGTAGTTCTGTAGTCTTTGTCAAATTCAAAACACCTTCAACTCTTATGTCTTGAAATAAATTTTCTTCTATAGCTTTCTCTCTTTCTCCTCTCCTTTAGCCACTTGAATTACATGGATTTTTATCTGCTTTATAGTACTAATTTTACTTCAGCCCTTTTGTTTTCTCATTTGAAGTTTGGATAGTTTCTTTTTTCTTGTTTTCAGATATATTCACTTTTTATTATACAGAGTCAAACTTAATGATCCAGTGACATTTTCATTATAGATATCATAGTATGCAGTTTTAGAATTTTCATTTTGTTCTTTGTTATAGTTTATTGATAAATTCTATTGATACACTCTATTGATATTTGCTATTTTCCCTTTATTATCTTAAGTTTAACTTTTAATACTTGAACATATTCATAAAAACCATTTAAAATTCCTTGTATTCTAATTTTATATTATGGCTGAGATTTCCTGTTTGATTTTTATTAATTGCTTTTTTTCCTGGTTATTTGTCCCATTTCCTGTCCTTTTTTTTGAATATCTATTAGCTTTTGATTTCATGTTGGACATACAGATATAATATAGATTCTATATTATTATATATCAAGATGTCTTGTATTGAATTCTATTACAGCGTGTAGTTAATATACTTGCAAATCCTCTTGATTCTTTTAAGGTTTCTTTTTATATTTATTATAGTTCATATAGAATAGCCTTTCTCTTTGGGCTAAATTACTACAGTTTCTAAAGGTGGCATTTCTGAAATTGCTACTAAATATCCAGAGCATGCAAGAAGGTTTCTCCCTTTAGCTGTTGGAACTAAATGTTTCCAAGCCCGTGTGAAGAAATCCACCAGAAGTTCAGCTCATGATGCCACAGTACTTGCTCATTCTCCAGTGACACTTCTTTCACCATGCTTATTCTTTGCCTGGCCCCTGTGGAATTTTACTGAGTAGGTAGGTTTAGTATTTAGCCAAAGTTGTAAGGGCAGCCCTGTGCAGATTCCTGGAGTTCCCTTTCTCCAGAGCACCCTACTCTGCAGCACACTGCCCTATAAAACCCAATCACATCCATAGCCCCATATTCTGATTTCTGTCTTCTCAGCTCTATATGCTATGTTGGTTCTCCCACCCTCTGTGCCGTGGTCCAGAAAGTGTCACCAAGCAAAAAGCCAGGGCCATTGTTGGGTTCATCCTCTTTGTTTCCTTTTTCTATGGAATCAGAATCCTACAATTTACCTAATAAAACTTTCTATAAATATTTATTTCAAATATGTTTTGTCTAATTATGTAGTTTATGGCAGGAAGACTATTTCTTCATGACTAAGAACAGAAAATAAAGTAGGTTTTAATGTTAATGGATTTGCTTTGATTATTGGAAAAGAAGGCATACTTTCTTTGCCTTCCTTTCTTCCTACTTTCCTTCCTTCCTTCCTTCTCTCCCTTTATCTCCCTCTCCTTTTCTTTTATCCTTTTGGTTTTTCTTCTTTTTTTTCTCTGTTCCCTCCTTCCTCCCTCTATCCCTCCTCTTTTTTTCTTTCTTTCTTTTATTCTTTCTCCTTCCTTCCTTCCTTCCTTCCTTCCTTCCTTCCTTCCTTCCTTCCTTCCTTCCTTCCTTCCTTCCTTCCTTCCTTCCTTCCTTCCTTCCTTCCTTCCTTCCTTCCTTCCCTTTCTTCCTTTCAGCTAGATTTGAATCTGGAAGAACATATGTCTAAAAGCACTATTATCAATCTTCCTGCCACATAGTGACAAAAGATAAGAGTTGACTATAACCTAACAATTATATTGAATCTAGCTTTAATTGACTTAGATTACATGATCTAATAAATTACTGCATTTTCTCAGGCATATTTTAGTCAGCATTTATTTTTCGGTTTATTTGCAACCCCAAGAATTCTGATGCATTTTTCTTTTCTTTCTTTCTTTTTTTTTTTTTTTTTTTTTTTTTTTTTTTTTTGAGACAGAGTCTCTCTCTGTTGCCCAGGCTAGAGTGAGTGCCGTGGCATCAGCCTAGCTCACAGCAACCTCAGACTCCTGGGCTCAAGAGATCCTTCTGCCTCAGCCTCCCGAGTAGCTGGGACTACAGGCATGAGCCACCATGCCTGGCTAATTTTTTCTATATATTTTTAGTTGGCCAATTAATTTCTTTCTATTTATAGTAGAGACGGGATCTCACTCTTGCACAGGCTGGTCTCAAACTCCTGACCTCAAGCAATCCGCCCGCCTCAGCCTCCCAGAGTGCTGGGATTACAGGCGTGAACCACCACGCCCGGCCTGATGCACTTTTCAAAAGGCAATATTTTCTACCAGTGCCCTATGCAAGGCGTTATTATTAATATTTTAATTAATATCAATTGAATATGAACTACAAGTTAGAAGTTATGATAGTTGTTAGCATTAGTTATAATTCTAATTATAACTAATTTGATGGATCATTTGATTTCATAAAATGTGACAATATGTGTCATACTAGGATTTATAACAATAAAAATAGTTAACTATCATTAATTGATATTTATTTTCTAAAATTGATGGTTATAAAGTAATTAGGAAACCAGAGAAGTTGCAAGTTAATATCAAATATTCATTTGGGACTAATTCTAATATACTTTCCCAATCAAATTAGAAATCTTAATATATTGTTTTAGCTTGTATTACCATCACTGAAGGAAATGAACTATTACATTTTAACATAAACATCAAAACTTGTACCATTTATTATTTTGTTCCTTATTAATAACTTGAGCTTGAGATATATATGTAATATATAAAATATATGTTTAGATGGAATTTCCATCTCAATTTCCAGAAGTTTCTTATTTAGTAGACAGATAAGTGTTTCAAAGCAGAGATTTCAACTGGAAAATAGTAAGAGTCAAAAAAGTCTTTTGTACAACTTCTTTTCCTTGTATAAATGCTGTTTGGAAGGAAACACTAAAAATTATATTTAATATTCAGAATCAATCAATCTATAACATGAATCTGATCTAGAAGTGGAAATAAACAATGAACTTTTCATAGTAAATATGACCCTAGGGAAAAAATGCAGGAGGTCTGTGTACTGGTTTAAGAATCTTAGGTGCCTGGAGTGTTTGAAAGCAAAATAAGAGTTAGGCTGAAGACAAGAAAAGACTAGGCTTCACTAGAAATGAAAAATATCTTATTCGGTAGAAATATATTCAATACATCTTCTGTGTAAAACACAAGAGGCAGAAATAGGTTATTGAAATACATATGAATATAAATTGTGTATTAGTTAGAAAGCTACCAAAAATTGTTTATGTGGTGAATATTTCGTTACCCTTCGATTTTCTGCTGCCTGTTTAGTTATTTACTTCTTACAATTCCTCACTAAGGTGCTTTACTAGACACTGACAAGATGACATATGCCATTATCTGACTCTAAATTTTAAAATCAATTTAGTTTTTTTTTTCCTTTATTCAAAATTCTAGAAGAGAACATATGATTTTTGTCCTTTCTTCAGGGCTAATAATTAATTGCTCTTTTCCCTTGAAATCGTAATGTGTAAAAGAAAGCAACCCCTCACAACAGATATGCAGATTTCTATTAAAATCAAAACAACATAGAAAATAACAGATTCTTTTCAAATTAGTCCTCTGATAAATCTGGCATGAAAAATAATTGAGAAAGTTTCTTTACTGTTACATGTCCATTACATTAATAGAAAATTGCAGGCTTATGTGAGCATAGGATATAAGATGTAAATATCTTATATTTTCATTGCTTACTAAAGAATGAGGATAAAAACTTTTGAGAGATAATTAGACCTCAAAAAGTTTTATGATTTATGCAATGATTTTCTTTAGCAGTTGTGAACTCAACTAGTGTTATTTTTACTATAAAACTCAAACTCTTTAATTTAGTTGATCACTAAATATTTGAATGCCTACGTGCCACACACTAGTTACACCTTTATGAACAAAGCAACATGATGCCTCCCTTCATGAAAATTCAGTCTAATCAGAGAGAATTTACACTAAAAAATATAAACATGAACAAATAGGCAACACATAATTACAACCCATGGAAAAGGCTATGATGAAAACCAGTGGGGTATTTGATAATTAGGTGGTCAAGGAAGGCCTCAAAAATGAGGTGATGTAATTATAAAAGAGTCTTGAAAGATAACAAGTTATCAGAAGGGATAAAATTGAAGGGAGGAGTGTTCTGGTAAAGGTAACATTATATGTAAAGGCATAAGGTAGAAATAACTCGGTTGTGTCTTGTGGTTGTGTATTCCCCAGAAACTGACCTTGAGATGAGAAATCATGTGCAAGTGACTTATTCAGGAAATGCTCCTAGGAGACCCCAGTGTGGGAGTGACAGGAGCAGGAAAAGGGAAGGAAAAAAGGCAAGCAATGGTGTGATTTCAGCCGCAGCTCTAGTCTCAGCTTAATCCTGCTTTGGTGTCCTGGAGTATTACAAGCCTCGGAACTAGTTTTCATCCTCCTGCCCTCCTGCACCAGTTAGTCATTGGATAAGGGCTTGTCTGGAGGGATACAAACTCCTAGGCATTTCCAGGTCTTTGCATGTCCAGGAAAAGAAGCTCTAGTAGGCAACCAAAAAGCAGTCCTTTAAAAAGAGCTGCTGGCATGGGAAATTAGAAGCACAAGCACACAGAAGCCAGAGTAACGCCCAGTCATGGTAAAGGGGGCCCAGGAAATCTGTGTGAGTGGAACAGTGTCTGCTTCTGCTTGTTAGAGAGAAACCAAAAGGAGATAGAGTGACTCTGTCATAGGAAGAGAGACAGAGATGGGTGAAGGGAAGGTAGAGAGGGAAGGAAGGACTGGCCAATTAGGATTTAACAGCCTACTGCATAGAGGTGATGTTTTATTCTTCCCACAAATGGAAACCAATACAGAAAAATGACATAAACAAATTTGTATATAGAAAAACATCTGTGGTGGATATAGAGACTGGTTTGGGGGGACAAATAAGGGATTCAGGGTTATTTTAGTAGATCTGGAAAGAAATGATGGTAACCTGGATTAGAGTGGCTGCAGTGAACAAAGCTAAGAGTGGACACACTTAGGAAATATTTAGCAGTGAAAAATTATTGGACTTAATAATAGATAGGATGTGGACATCATGTATAAAGGAAGCTTCTTCTATGAGAGCTGTCAGAGGCACAATAATAATTAAACCTGACCATGGGAAAATGCCCTTTCATAAGAGCAAAATAACCAGGTAAATTAACCTTTGCTTTAACCCTGAGAAAGTAAATCTTCTTCATTAACTCTATGATGTCCGAGATACTAAAGAACACAGATCAATTCTGTCAGTTTACAAATGTCCTGATCCTCTGGTTATTCATATAAATGTATATTTAAAATTGTATATTGATTTATGACAATAAATGTGTCAGAGTTTAGAAATGAATGGCACAACTCTTTTCCTCAAAGATACATAATAGAGATGTATACATACCTAATTTACTTTTAAAAAATCCAGGAAGCTCAGTATTGATACAGTGTCTCTTAGAACACATGGCACCTTTTCTTTATAGCTCATACAGAATTATACCAAGAATATACAACATATATGAATTCATGGTGGATTTTGCAATTTGTATATTAAAGTACTCATACACACAATTATTGAATATCCTCCAAGATTATATATATATAGTGGAGACTCAAAGATATTGGAGACAGAATCTGTGAAGTAAAACAATTTTTATGTATGAGAGGTAAAGGAGATAGGGACATTTAAGAAGTCTTCTCATTTTCTGAACAGATAAGTGTTTTATCAATCAAGATCAATAATTCACTGAAGGGGGTCCCAGAGTGTGGGGGGAAAGAAAATACCCTGTTTAAATATTTTTAATTTTATTTATTTATTTAGAGACATAGTCTCACTCTGTTGCCTGGGCTAGAGTGCTGTGGCATCAGCCTAACTCATAGCAACCTCAAACTCCTGAGCTCAGGCGATCCTCCTGTCTTAGCCTCCCAAGTAGCTGGGACTATAGGCGTGTGCCACCATGCCCAGCTAATTTACTTCTATTTTTTTTAGTAGAGAGGGGTCTCAAACTCCTGAGATCAAATGATCCGCCTGCCTCGGCCTCCCAGAGTGCTAAGGTTACAGGCATGAGCCACCACACCCAGCCTGAATATATTGATTTTAAAAGGCAATGGTTGCAATGATGAAGTAGAAATGCCCTATAGTTTGTTGAATATACAGGATCCCTGCAAAGAAGAGGTTGGAGAAAGATTATGAATTCATCAATATAAATGGTGTAAGTGAAGTTATGGGCAGAGAGATGGTAGGCTACTTGGGAAAAATATGTAAAGAAAAGAAAAAAGGCAGCTCAGAAAGGAGCATCAACATGTGAAGAGTTAAGAATGAGGAGGCTATAAAAAGACTAAGTAGAAGGCAGAGAAACAAAAAGAAAAGCAACAGGCAATGTAGTCATGGGAACCACATGAGGAAAAGTATCTAGAAGGAAAATATATTGAGAAAAATTTCAAAAAGACGGTTAGAAAAAATAAAATATTGTTGTGTTGGAAAGAGCTGCAAAGATTAATGTCCCTTTCATTTGTTTGCCTATGAAATGCAGAAGATGAGCATGAACAGAATGTAGCATAATATCAAGGGAAGTTTTGTTTTTTAATAGATATTTTTAGCAAGTCAGATATATGTACTTCCTCACATATTGAATGGAATTAGTTACTAAGGAATAGACTTAAGCATTAGAAGTGAGGGGGATTAGTTAATACATTGAGTTAATTGAGGAAGTTTGGTGTGTATTATCCCGAACATGGGTGGAAAGATTACTCTAGGACAGAAAATGAAATGCCTGCCCACTAACATGGGACAAAAGGAAAGATGGAATTTTACACAGAAGCACGTGTGATTAGAGTGCAACAAATTAAAAGGATTCTTGCCTAATGGCTGTGAATTTATGTTAAATATCAAAAGCTTTGCATTGTCCTGGAGAAGAGAGCTTAAGTGGGGTCAAAAGCTCAGAATTGACACCTACGGAGAATGGGAGAAGAAGCTGTCCAAAGAAAAATAGAAATATTTTCTGGCAACTCTGGGGGTCAGCTTAACCTGAGACCACACAATTGTAGTTAACCAATTTCTATTGCTGTGAGTTCTGCCAATGAACTAACCCTGGTACACCCTTCTCTGATGTGCTTAAGATGTCTCCCAATCATGTTTATGTGACTATCCTTCCAACTTCCCCTACTTGGGACTTTCTTGTTTGATGTAATTCCATTAGAAGCAGGTTTTCTAAACTTCCCAAAGTCAAAATAAACTAATTGAATAAACAATCTCTGTTAGGAAGTTAATGAAAGAGGCACAGAAGAGTTGTTTTCCAGTGGACTGGTGGATATAACATTAACACATTACATTTTCCTTTTTATACATTTCTTTCCAATTTAATGCAGAGTCTTACAACTTAGTGGAAAAAGTGATGAGCAGGTGGGAGCCATGTTTGATATGTGGTGACATGCCAAGAGGACAATAATGTAAGGCCACCTGTTCCACTTCTGTTCACTGGTCATAAAACTAAGTCCCTAAGGAGCCTACTATTACTAATTATCTTGCTCTGGTAATTCTGTTAAGTTGATAAAGTGATAAGAATGTTTTCTACTTAAAATGGTTTTGGCCTACTAGAAAAGAAAAATAAATTTAACAAGAAAAGTAAAATGAAAAAATGTTAACTGTGATTCTTAATGCACATAAAACATTTTTGTCCTATGCTTTTCCTATGCTTTGACAGGTCAGAGGAAGCCAGTGACCAGCAATTAGTTGTCTACTTTATAGCTGTCTAAGTTTAAAACCCACCCAAGCTAAAACATCAAGGGCAAAGATGCATGTGGTGGTTTAGATGAATATGACATTTTTCATTTTCAGGCGGTGTTGATACTTATTTTCTTGTGAGTTGAGGTGTCTGGTCTGTGTGCAGGAAATGGCAAAGGCAGAGAAGCACAACCGTCTATACTTCATTGCTCACTCTCCCTTAGCAAGTTTAATCTTTTATTATCTTTTATGACAGAAACTGTTTTTAAAAAGCTCCAGTTGTTTTTCTTTATGGATCATCACAGATATTCACATGTGCACAGTGAGCAAGTTAGCCATGGGCAGCACAGAGAGACACGCTGGGCACCTGTGTGATGCCAGGCAAACTTTCACATGAAGGCCGTATGTGAACTAGATATTTTGGGAACATGATGCCAAACATCCAGGTATCCAGAAATCTCCAACTCCTTGCCAGCTTTTTAATGTTTATAGAAATATTATGTTTTCATTAGATATAGTCACAGACTGTACTTTTGAAAGCAATGCCATGATTTTATTTTTCATAAAATTTGAAACTATGCAGCATAGAAAATACAATTATATATATGATACTTTTCAAAAGTTAAAAGTTCATTCAAATCAACGATAAATTAAAGAACCTGCCAGCTAGTTTTGTGATTCAGTGTGTTCTGATTTTGCATTTCTAACAAGTTCCTTGGTAATGGTGGTTCTGCTGGTCCTTAGATCACACTTTGAATGGCAAGCCTCTGGCATTATGCTGTCTAAAAGTATATTGCCATGTGGCTATTTCAACTTAAATTAGTTGATTAATTAAAATTAAAAATCAGTTTCTACATTTTATTTGGCATATTTCAAGTGATTGGTTGACAGATATAGAACATCTCCATGCAGACATCCTATTGGACAGTATTGCTCTGGATGCCTGATTTTCATAATTTGTCAATTTACAAAAACTTGTAAAAATTATTTAGATTTTACTTGTAATTATATCTTATTTAAAATCACAGAAGGACACTTACAAATGTGGAATTTAAGATTGAATACAACAGAAGAGATCATAGTTTTGAGGTCTAGCACTTTAAGTTGAAAATATTTTGAATAGGACATTGAGGTTTGCCTGAATTAAAATAGTTTGACATTGACTAATCATTGCATTAAATTCAACTGGTGTATTTAAATAAATTTTTTTGTGCTTATAGTTCATGATATTGCAAATTCTGATACTCCTGATTTATGCTTTGTACTACTTCACTGTTTTACATCTCTACTCATTTACTCTATTATTATCATCAACAGGGACCAAAATAAATAAAAAATAAGTGATGAATGCAAATTCATGCAATGCAACATTTAATTAATGAGGCATCTAGATATTAAGCATTATGGCATGTTATAAGTACCTGGTCTGACTCTTTCTGGCTCCATGAGTTTGAGTAAATCTCAGAGTCTCTTCAGAGCTTATTTTCTTCCTCTACAAAGGATATGTGATTCATAAAGTTCAATTGAAGTAATGAATGTAAATGCTTCTTTAATACTAAATAAGCACTGTGCAAATACATTATTAGTAATGAGTGATTTTTATGATAATTTATAGTGGTGATGCCCAAATGCTTTAATATTGGTATTTGGTTGAAATCTAAAGATACCTGGTGATATAATTATTACTAAAATATTTCATACCATATCAGCCTATGCAACAACATAGTTCACTTGAAAATGTAAGATTTAATTTATAGATCTGGGTATCAACTTTGAGATTTTAATTCTCACAAACTATTTTGTTGCTAGAATCATTTTAATTTAATTATTAACATTTGCCAAATACAAGTAGAAAAGTTTTATGTACATATGCACATTTATTACATACAGCATCTATAATCATAAAGTATCTTAGTTTATAAATATATGAGGGTCAGAGCAATTGAGCAATGCCATTTTTATCACAGATAGACACGTTGGTGTCCTTTATTTCTCTCTTTGCAGCTTAACTCTCTTTAAAAGCAAGCTTTTTTGTTATATACTAAGTTGTTCTGAAATTTGCTAATAATTATATCCAACTTAAAATCACAGAACCCCTGCATAGGTAGATTTCAAGATTGTGTAAGATATTGTATATAACAATTTTAAAGTCTAGCACAGGTTAAATGGTAGCGTAGATCCAACATTTATCTGATACACACTGATGATCTCTTAAAGAGTTCTTCATGAACATCATTTCAAAAGTAAAGTAGCCCATGTAGGACAATCAGTTGCACAGTTCACATTGCCCTGAAATTTTCTTTTAGTGCCTACTAGAAGTTTGTCATGAATGGTGATTGAACTGGATACATTGTTCAACCTTAAGATTCAAACAAATTTCAGCTAAAATATTGAAGGAATTTTCCTTAAGAATGTTATGACCTTTTCTCCTCTTTCTTCCAATTTCTATTTTTGTTTCAGTTTGTATTTGTAGTGTTTAGTTGAGCACTGGATCTTTACATTGACCCCTTTACAAATCACAGAAACCAATCACCTGAATGTATGACTGGGATCTTAAATAGATTGGTGTACTCAAGTCTGATGGCTGTTTGGGAAGCCCTTTTAGAGCCTTTTCCTTCTATGCTACCCTGGAGCTTTGATCAGAATATGAGTCTGAACGTCAACCTATTGTATTCTTTTAACCAACACATAGTGACCTTGTGATATCCAGCACAATATGTTTAAAAACAACCCACTGAATGAGGTTGTTTTGTGAATAGGTGTTCACAAAACCTGGAATTTCCATGAGGATATCTAATAGTTATGATTTCATCTATTGATATTGAAGTTAGGCTTCCAGGGGGCAGATTAATCATTTGAATTCAAGCAATCAATGGATTCAGCTAAAATCTGAACTTGAAGCTGGTGACTGCCTTGGATCCTACATAACTGAGTGTCCCCTGGTGGAAGCTGGTGGTACATCTGAGCCAAGGAAGATTCACAGTCCTCTGAGTAGGAAGTTGAGCCCATGGATCGTTGAGTATAATTTGAGACTGAGTGTAGGCCACAAGATCAAATCTCTGAATGCAAAGAGAAGAGTTGGACTAGGAGTCTGAACGCAGGACGATGGAAGATGGACACCAGATGAACTCTGGTTCTCTGATGCTAGAAACATTCAGGACTAAGGTCTAGAAAAGGGAGTGAACTAGCTCCTCCTTTCACTCTCTAAACTATTTCTGTTCCAAAGAAGTCATCTCAGCAGATCTCACTTTGTTTTGATCTCCATTCCACTGATGCTGCAATTGTTAGAGTCACTCCGGATTCTGAAATCACAGCTGCATGCTGGACTTGGGAATTGGATTTACAATGCCACCTTCCACCACATGATGATATCTAGGTACCAGGTCTTGGCAAACAGTGCTTCCAGCACACGTAGTTGCATGCCAATGAATGCAGTGCTTCCCTGTGCTGTTGTAATGATCAGACTCAGGCATTTGATTAAGATGCTACAGTTTGGAGAAGCAAAGTCAGCTCAAATGGGAAAACAAGGTATATAGTCTTGTTTCATAGGGGATAGATGTATTCAGGATCTTGGTAAGTGAATTTGGGGTGGTAACTTGCAAAACAGGTAGGTGGCTGAGTAGGTAGATGGACAGACAGACAAAGTTCTGAAGGCTGACACAGGGCTCATTAGAAATTCTGGAGTTGAATTAGAATCATGATAATCTCATAATACATGCCCTGAGTTTCCAAGAAGGAAGGGGACACATTTGTAGTGCAAGTCTGCTTCCTTGTTAATTTTGAGGTGTGGAGGCTTAATATCCTGTAAGAGATTTCCAATTTTCAGAAATTTGGATTCATAGCAGCTGCAGCAGAGTTCCTTGCTTCCTCTAGCTTCTTTTACACTTTTAATAAATTGATTTTTGGTAGTTGGAAAGGTTGAGTAAAAACGTAAGGTTAAAAAAAAAAACCTAGTATTTTTTCCATGTAATTTAATATTAAAATTCTATAAATTCTCAAGAAAAATTATAGCAACTGTAGAAATTTAGGCAGCCACCTATTAGTGAAAAATGAAGAACTGAATACAATGTAATATGGTTAATAATTTATACATTTTGAATTAGGGTCTGGCAGAAAAACCTAATGGAATTATATAAATGATGGCTTCATTTATTTTAAATTAAATTATTTTTAGATTTATGTTTTGACATTTTATTGACATTATATTTGCATCCCAGTTGTTGATATTAAAAGTTTTCCTAAGCTCCACATCCCACCTACCCAACCCCCCCCCAAAAGACAGAGCAGAGAATTTGTTATCAAGGATATATTTTAGAGACCATAATAAACCCTTTAAAATTTATACAATCATTCTTTTTTTGAAAAACACTATTTGAATGACATTTATGCTCTCTACTTAAGGAACACTTTGAAAAGCAGAAAATAGAATTATTTAGATACAAATACACTTATCCACGCTTCTCACTTGTAGTTGTTAATTTAGGATTAGGATGACCAAGAAACTCATTGTTCAAACTTGAATGCTTTCGAGAGTGATGGAGGATAAATTGCTGGGACAAATGGCATAAATTGAGCAACCAGGACATATGGGCATTCTCTCCAGAAGATTATTTTTGAATACGCATCAACAGACTGTGAATACATTAGTATTTTACCTTCTCTGCTGCTCACTCCAGGAGTAAGAAACAAACAGAAAGAGTTTTAGAGAGACAAAAAGCATTGACAAAGGAACCAACCTGATTTCTGAAGAATTTGTTGGCAGCTAAAATCATGCTTCTTAACTTTGCTCTATGTAACAAAGGTCTGGGGTAGGTAGTCTTTCCACATCAGAATGGCAAAGAGTTCCTATTAAAAACGATTATTTACGCCCACCTTTAGAGCTAGTAAGTCAGATAACTGAGACTTGGGGCCTAGAAATCTGCATTTTTATATACTCCCCAGGTGATCAAATGTTGGCTTACGTAGAGGGGAGGAATTTGTCCAAACTAGAATGTCTTTAAAGTCTGACTCTTTATCTCATTTAGTCGATCAGGTTAAAAATTTTGCTACTTTTACTAAAATGCACATAAATATGAAGGACAATCAAACCAGATTTAATGCAAAAATTTCAGATTATGTTAAATTTCTATTTCTGGATGATGGCACTAGTAAGCAAGGACACTTTCTTACTTTCACCGAATGGAAAGGACAAATTGGGTGAGGGCTTGCCACTAGGAAGGGCAGCCTTCATACTGCTACTCTTGCCCTCTCTCCTCCTGCATCTGCTCCTTGAGCTAGGCTGGCTGACTCAGACTCTCCTTGCCCATGCTCCCTGCTAAAAAGCATAACATATACTTGGATTCAAGGTAAATTGCCCAGGATTCCCCTTGATTTTTTTCCCACTGTCATTTCAAGAAGGACATTCTTTTGTGAATCAACAGTGGAGCCAACACTGATGGCAAATCATCCAGGGAATGCCAAGAGTTCACGTGGAGAGGGATTGGAGGAAAAGCAGGTCTACGCAGGGGTCCAAGGAAGACATTTAGCCTTGAATGCTTCCATATTTGCTAACTGAATCAACAGCTATGGTAACCCTTCACAATGTTCTTATGGCTTCTCCAGAGAACTATGTGAAAAGTGAAATTTTTAGTACTCTGGCGCATGCCTGGGAAAAAAATAAAGAACTCTTAAAACCCACCTTCACTGTGGCCTCTGAGTCCCAGGTACACAGTCTCTCAAGCTGTCCTTTGTGACAGCTCAGCTCTTTCATTCCTGTCTCTATGGGGTAGGCACCATGCTACATGCTGACATAAATGCAAAGACTCAGGTGCTGTGGCTACTCTCATGTAGGATTTTATAAATTTTTATGCTATCATATTAAATACACATAAGCATAATCAGTCATGTACACATGCTAGTAGCCCTACCTAGCACCATGATAAAGAAAATTAGTATCAGAGAAGTAAATGGTCCAGATAGGATTTTGCTTTGGGCTGCTAAGGCTAGTAGGATTTAGACAGGTGGAGTGAGATTTAATTTGGGTGGATTTTTATTTTAATAAAAATTATATCTTCAAAGAAAAGTTTTTAAACTTAGTACAATATCAAAAATTTACCACTAAGAGAAGCCACTCTGCCTCTCGTATCTCCCTACAAGTCTTCCCATGTATTTCCTGTGTCTGGATATAGAGTCAACCCTATCTGGATTCTAGATCCAGAGCCTCTTATGGCCTGTACTTCTTTATGTGTTTCTACTGTGGCTTGTATGGCATCTTCCATGTAGTTGGAAAACATGCGATCAGAATAAATTTATAATTAACACCTACGGAAATATTTCTCAAACGTTAATGTACATATGGGCCACCTGGGGAGCTTATAAAAATGTAGATCCTGCCATTCTGTAGGTTGTCTGTTAGCTCTCCTGATTGTTTCCTTGGCTGTGCAGAAGCTTTTTAATTTGATCAGGTCCCATTTATGTATTTTTGTTGTTGCTGTGATTGCCTTTGGAGTTTTCTTCATAAAATTCTTTGCCTAGGTCAATGTCTATAAAAGTTTTTCCAGCATTTTCTTCTAGAATTCTTACAGTTTTGTGCCTTAGCTTTAAGTCTGTTATCCACCCTGCGTTGATATTTGTGAGAGGTGAAAGGTGCAGATACTGTTTTAGTCTTCTACATGTGGCTATCCAATTTTCCCAGCACCATTTATTGCACATATAGTAGTGGCATTTCTCAGGCATCCGGCAGATGGGAGGGGGAGGAGTGGAAGGTTCTATACACACCTAATGTTTGTGGTCCACACCATCTGGGGGATGGACACGCTTGAAGCTCTGACTTGGGTGGGGCAAAGGCAATATATGTAACCTAAACATTTGTAATCCTGTAATATGATGAAATAAAAAAAGTTTAAAAAAATACTCTA
Organism: Mirza zaza; assembly: GCA_008750895.1. Taxonomy (NCBI): domain Eukaryota; kingdom Metazoa; phylum Chordata; class Mammalia; order Primates; family Cheirogaleidae; genus Mirza; species Mirza zaza. The sequence goes on along the minus strand of VSMD01094778.1, from coordinate 20,774 downwards.
TATAAAATGGATGTGTTTAGAAAGGGAAGCTAGACCCAGTGAATAAGCACTGAGTGAACGTGGATAACTGTTAAAGGTAGCTTGCCTCAGTCTTCATTGTTTATTTCTATTAAATATATAATTCTTTCTTTTAAAAAAATGTAGATTCTGATACAGTGAATATTGGGTGGGGCCCACAGATCTGCATTTCTAACAAGCTGCCAGAGGAACCAGATGCAGCTAGGCCACAAGCCACACTTAGGGTTCAAGATGCCGTCTCCTCATTGTGTATGTTTTCATTCAATTTTTTACTTACACAGTTGCTGTTCCCCAATGAGCATCTATGGTTTTTAGTGAAAGATCACATTGCCTATATTTATCCCCTCTGCTCCAAAAAGAGTCATTTGATTTAGTGTTGAGCACATGTAAAAATATCTCACCCAGGTAAGACTCATTTGTCTAAAAAAATAATGATTTCAAAAAGCTGTGGAAACAACCCAAGTGCCCATCTATTCATGAGTGGATTAATAAAATGTGGTATATGTGTACCATGGAATACTACTCAGCTTTAAGAAACAATGGTGATATAGCACCTCTTGTATATTCCTGGATATAGCTGGAACCCATTCTACTAAGTGAAGTATCTCAAGAATGGAAAAACAAGCACCACATGTACTCACCAGCAAATTGGTATTAATGGATGAACACCTAAGTGGACATATAGGAGTAACATTTATCGGGTATCGGCTGTCGGGAGGGTGGGAGGGGGGAGGAGGGGATGGGTATATACAACCACAACGAATAAGATGTGCAACGTTTGGGAGATGGACACCCTTGAAGCTCTTACTCAAGGGGGGAGGGGGGCATGGGCAATATATGTAACCTTAACACTTATACCCCCATAATACGCTAAAATAAACAAAAAGAGTAAATATGAGAACAAGTTAGATCGCCCAGTTAGCAGACCTAAGTGCTGCTCTAAATTCTGATAGATTTTAAATTGTGGTTATAATCTGTGTGTTTCCAAATAATGATTCTCTATTTTTTTCTTAAGGTAAGTTTAATTAGTAATGTATCTCATACACACACACACACACACACACACACACTGTCTCTCAAAATGATTGGTTCAAAGCAATTTCACTATCTTTACAAGTTTTAAAGAGAAGACCCTAGGATTCTTACTCAGGTCTATACGCTTAGTTTATACTTAATTCTAATGAGATTGGTGTCTGCTTTCCAAGATCACATTAATTTATAATAATAACCACACATGGAGGAGATACTTTTATCAACTGAAAAAGTAGTACTAAAAACTAAAATCTTTTGATATAATAGAAAAGAAGAAATGAAAAAATAAGCTAAGAGAAGCATGCCCACTGATCTTTAAAACTGAACAGTTCAGTGCTATTTTATGTAGAGGTAAATGGACCTTCATAGCTCTACAGGTCCTAGGGTCTTTATGTTAATATAGCTCAGTTAAATAATTGGTATTATTATTTTAATATTATAGACCTAGGTTACCAATAAAATATTGGAATATGTTATATATTTTTCAGACAAAATAGGAGTTTTATGTTGAAAATATTTTTAGTGTTTAGTGTAAATTGCAAGTAAGAATATCAGTGAGTTTTATATTTTAGTATGATTTCAATATTGAATGCTTAATTTTTGCTTTTATGCTCAAAAGATATATATTTCATTATTTAGAATTTTTCATTATGAAAGGCAGCATAGGTTTTGGTAAAATGGTAAGTATTTGGTAAGGTAATTAAAACAATTTCCAAAATGCTTTTACTTTGGACTGGCCTTGCTTAAGAGGAAATACCTTTGATTTGTTGGATAGGATTTATTAACAATTTTACCATAGTATCATATGCTTTATAGAATTTAATTTGATACCATATATACCAAATGGTACATATGCCATGTACCATGTAATCTAGAAGTGTTTCAATAAAAACAACCCAAACTTTAACAATAGAGGCAATGTATGCAAAGGCTTAAACATCCTATTATTCATATTCATCCCTACAATAAAATCAAATTAAAGTACAATTATTACAATTTTGCATTTGGTAAACACATTTCTTCATAGCTCTTTGTTTCTTATTGTTCTTAATTTGAAACTTAATTTACCCAAATACATAATTTCTGCATACCATTTAAGGGTCTATTTCACAAAGGAGGTTACAGCTATTATTTCAAAGATTATTGACTATTGTAATATTTTAAATGTGGTAATTAAACAGATACTTAAACCATAATTTGGGGTTATAACAGAGATTAGAAACAATATTGTGACTTTTGTATCACAGCAATTTTTAAAGAAAATCTTCATGACAGCATAGAGTGAAAAGTCTAACTTTCTTTTAACATATTAATATTTTCCATACTATCAACCCATTTCTCCTCAATGTGTACTTTGGTTCTTTTCAGTGTGGTGCATAGTCCAAGTCCCAACGCTTCTCTCTGTGGGAGTGCAACACACATCTGATGATGATGATACTTACAGTGATTGCCTTGTGGGAGAAAAGTGTTAATTTTTTCTGACATCCCCAGAATTGAATCCAATGAAATGAAAATGGAGACTAGAGTGGGTTAAGCTCTCTGGCGCTTTTCCTTCTTAGAACAAGGGTAGTTTCCTTTTGCATGATTGAAATCATGCCTATATCATCCTCTTAATGTCTGTAGTACAGTGCTTAATGGCTTCATCAGGATATATCACTTTCTTTAGCACAGAGCTGCCAGTTGAACACAAATCACTTAGAGAGAAAAATTGTTAGAGAAGAATAGGGTGTAGGGGCCGAAGAATCACAGTTAAAAGTAAGAAACATACAGAAAAGCCTAAAATGTTTAGGAAATTATGGAGCAAGAAAAATTCAGTGAAAGCATATTACGTTTTAAGTTGAAGATGGAAAGCATAGGGAAATCTGTATATAGCTACTTTAATACTAATATATACATAGCATTTATTACTAACAAAAATACCTCTATATGTTACTTTATTTATCTCAATTGTCTATTATCGCTACTAAGATATGAACTATGTGCGGCTTCAGATTTTTGTTTGCTATTTGTTCACTCTATAACCCCAGGTATTAGAACAGTGGCTCAATCAGAGTAAACACTATTTGTTTAAAAAGAAAAGGATAAAGAAAAATCTAAAATATATATGAAAAAAAAAGAAAAATCATCATGAAGTATAGCAAAATTAATCCATACAATAAAATTCCATATCCTGAAAGGGTATTTTAAATATTCTTTCTCTTCCAGATCTATAGCAAATTTGTAATAGGTACTTTAAAAAATTTCTTCCTGAATATTTTCAAATATTCTTATGTTCTAATTGATAATATCCAAGTTAACCTTACCTGTTTGTCATGTCTTCATAGATTCTTCCCAAATTTGAGATAAAAACAGGGTCATAAATAAAACCAAGTGTCAGCATTTTTTAAATAATGAAAATAAAATTTTCCAGGACATGTCCTAATGCATTTATGGATGTCTGCAGACCACTTATCGTCTCATAAACAAACTAGATTAATATAGATTCTAACTGAAGGCTTTGGACAGCCACTTGGCACAAGAGGGGATAAAAATTAGAAGATGTAATATCACAGGGAATGACTTTGCATAGAAAATAGTAAAGATGCAAACTAAACTAATGAACAAATCAGTGAATCCACTCAAAAGACCCACCTTGCTCACCCCAATTTCTTGCTTGTGAAATCATGGAGTATCTGCTATGGATGATGGTGTTTTAGAACAGAGAGCTGCAAAACTATTTGTCATGTTTTGAGAGCAGTGTTTTTTAGAGCTCCTTTTGGAAAGCCAGCAGATGGGGAGAAGCCCAGACTGCAGAAAGAGAGATTAAGCATTTGGAGCTCTGTAGCATCTTGGGATTTTTCTGTTTTACTTAAAAATATAAGATTCCAAAGTTAGGCTTTGCTTGAATAAAGTGTTTGATTTGAAAAACAATGGTGTATAGAAATCCACAAGAAAAATATTTCCGTCATGTTTTGAAGGATTTCTTCAAACCAAAAAAGTGTTTAAAATATATTGGTTATTTTGCAAATATTTTGTGAAGGGTGGTTGTGAGAAATATGCCTAATTGTCTAGGGGCAATAAATTATTTATTGACAAAATACAAATGCATAACTTACTATTTTTTAAAATATGCATTGAAAAATAAGTGGCAACTGGGACTGGAAACATAAATTTTATGCACAATGAAAAGCAGTTAGCTATCTCTCTACTATACTATCTCATTTTCGAACTCCTGTCCTCGTTTTTTTTGAGACAGAGTCTCACTTTGTTGTCCAGGCTAGAGTGAGTGCCGTGGCGTCAGCCTAGCTCACAGCAACCTCAAACTCTTGGGCTCAAGCAATCCTGCTGCCTCAGCCTCCCGAGTAGCTGGGACTACAGGCATGCGCCACCATGCCCGGCTAATTTTTTCTATATATATTAGTTGGCCAATTAATTTCTTTCTATTTATAGTAGTAGAGAAGGAGTCTCGCTCTTTCTCAGGCTGATTTCGAGCTCCTGACCTCGAGCAATCCGCCTGCCTCAGCCTCCCAGAGTGCTAGGATTCCAGGCATGAGCCACCGCGCCTGGCCTATACTATCTCATTTTAATTAAAGTCAACAAACATTTCCTTTGTACCTTGTGTGTCAAGCTAAGAGGATGCCACGTCATTCACTGATCAACTTGATTTATTGAGTGCTTCTTATTTTTCCTAGACTACAATTTATAGAGACGACTCAAAAGTGAATAACATCCAAAGTTCTATCTCTAAGGAACTGCCCAGGTAGTGAGAAAATATAGGCATATCTCATTTAAGTAAACATATAAACAAAGAAATATGCATGATGGGAAGAGGGCAATAATCTAAATTTGTCAAAACTGCTCTTGGAGAACAAAAGTCATTTTGTTTGTAAGATATCCCAAAAGCTTTCCACAACAGAGAATCGTTTATATTTCAACTAATTTTGGAAAGACAAGAAGAGTTTGCCACCATCAAAAAAAAAAAAAAAAAATGGAATGATATGTATAGCAAAATGGAAGAACAACAGTGACATCAGTGTGAAGGGTATTCTCAAGGCGAAGATGGGTGATGAGCTATGTTGGGGTCATCTATGTTTTAATTTTATTCTGTGGATTATGAAGAGAAATTACGAAAATAAAAATCTGGTATTTGTGATAAATGGTTCATAGGGAGTACAGAATAGATGGGGGGGGGGCTAACATGTCACATTTGAAATAGTGAGATGGATGAGGGACAGGAAAATATAAATCAGAGATGGGATTGTGACAAACTGATGATTCAGTGAAGAAGAGAAGAGGAGAAAAGTAATTCTGAAATGTTTTGCTAACTGAGAAAACTGTGCTAGCAGCAACTGAGATATGGCCTAAAGAGAGTTCAAGTTTGGGGAGTGATAGTTTGATAATTATTGTGTTTTAGGATGTGATAATTTTGAGGTGTCTTATGACATTCAGGGAAAGTACCTAGAAAGAAGGAGTGAAAGTTCAGAAGGAATCAGAAGAGAGTTGGTGTTGGGAGAAATGAGATGAGATTTGGCATTTACTATTAATAATAATGGAAATCTTGGGGAAAATGTGATTTTTGTAGAAGAAAATCCAAATTGAAAAAAAAGTCAAGATTCTAAGAAATATTAACTTTAAAGAAACAGAGATAGGAAAGCACTCAGAGAAGAAGACCAAGATGAGAAAGAGAATGAGAAGAATCGAGGAAGTTTTATTAAGCATTTGCTATATGTTAACCTGCATAAACTCATTTAATACAAACATTAGTCATTTCTACAGAGAAGAGTTTTAATATTTCTGTTTTAGTCATGAGAAAATGCTAGCTAAGGGTGGATCAGCAATTTGACCAATATCATTTAAATAGGAACTGTTAGATTTGATATTTGAGCCTATATCTTGGTGGTTCCAAAACCCATATGTGTAGTATTTCAAATTAAAAGTCAATTTGACTATTAGTCAATTAGCTAAAATTTGAAAGTGTAAAGTAAAATAGTTTAGTTATCATTAAATAGAACACAAGCAATGATGAAAAATCTTTGAACAGTTAGTTAAACAACAGATTTCCCTATTTGAGTCATGTGTTGGTTCAGAAATATTTGAAGAAACATCACTCATTTTTTAGTTGGTGTTTTTCTCATTCATCTCTCTTTAGCTTTGGATTCTTCCAAATCATAAGTATGACATTTTATTAGAAGCATGCTGGAAAAAAAAGTAATAGGGCTTATAAATCTTCCTAGGACTTAATCATGTATTCAAAGAAATAGTAAGAACAACATTACCTAATGGTGTTTAATACATATTTTATAATGCTTTTGCTTTTATTATAAATGATTAATAGGTGACAGTGAAATCTGCCATATTATGATTCCTAAAGGTATGGCTTACCCATAGTCCTACTTTCTAATTCAACTATTTTCATATGAATGATGGGTTTGACTTGCTGACACTCTTATCACAGTTCTTATCATAGTATCATAAGTCAAAATTTCTCTTTACATGTCAAGATTCATTGACATTGCATAAAAGGAGCTATGTACAAAGGGAAATGATACCAATTTTATTCTTGGAGAAATATATGTTTATTCTCAAAATATTTTCATAGCTTGATTCTTTTCTTATTTAAATAAGAGAAAGTAATAATTTTTTCAAGAGTGACTTTGGTATTTTTGTAGGTTGTTTTACTATATTAAAAAAAAAGAAACTTGCTCATAACCCCAATGCTTCAGTTTCTGCACCTTCACAAGAATCAATGAAGAAAATAAAGATGCCTGTAGAATTCGAATTTGCAGATTCTCATCCTTAGTTTAAGTCAACAAGTGCTGTATAAATGTAGAGTAGACTAGGAATAGAATGAATGAGTGGTGAAACACAATGGCATCTTTCTCCAATTCTTCATCACACTGTGTGTGATGTTACCATAATTCCAATTTCAAATGGTCCTGATTTCAGACACAAAAGATGATGTCAGGAGACAAGTAAGTAGCAAGGCAGATGAAGTTTTAACAGCTAAAGAGGCTGCTGTGATGCAAATCATTTTTCCAAGGGATGGTAAATATTTCTGAAATTCACAATTGAAACAAAAATACACTGTCAATAAAAGACAGATAAAGTAAACACAGAAATCATATGCAGTCCTAAGAGAATTGTTTTTGAATAAAATGCTTTTCAAAATCTTCACAAAGTTGTCAGCAGCTCTTTTAAAAATCAAGTCAATACATTTGGAGCAATTCTTCATGAGACAAGACTGGTTGGTAAATGGTTCTATAACTCTCTCCAGCTGTTAATTTTACGTAGCTATTCAGAAATTGTGCACATTTTACAATAAATAATGCTTCCAAAACACTGTAACATGATAGGTTTCTTATAAAGCATGATGGTTCTCTGTATATTGATATAGTTGTCCCTTAACTTTTATGTTTCATTTATGATGCATTTTTTCAGTACATTGATTGGGCTTATCAAGTAAAGTTTGCTGCCTAGTGCCAGTGAATAATAGAGTGTTTATTAATAAAAAGAGCTGTTATTAAAATTTTGGCAGGGCACTGAACTGATTGAGAGTTCCTCTTTAATGAGAAATCTGCTTTTAAATAGAGCATTGGAATTAGATTAGGGAAATCTACCAGATAACCTTATAAAAATCCAAGTTTGGATTCTAGACAAATTCAGAAGTTAGAGCGAAATGGTGACTAGGAAAGGTATGATTTTGCCTTTTGGGAGCTTAATTGCTAGTAATGGGAACATAACAAGGTAAATCAGCATGCATCAAAAATAATGTAGATTAAAAAGTATGGAGATGGGAAACAGATGAGCTGTTACTAATAGTTAGGGATGGTGCAGGATGTGGTGAAAGAAGGCAGTGCAAATATAAAGAGTTATCATGAGGGAGATGTTTGGCGATGAAGTAGTTGCCTGTCTTGATTGCAGTGGTGCCTCCATGAATCTACACGTGTAATAAAATGGCATAGAATTATACACACACAGTGCCAATGTCATGGCTTTGATATTACACTATAGATAGGTAAGATGTAACCATTGGGAGAAAGTGGATAAAGCTTTCACAAAGGGCCTGCACTATTTTTTTCAACTTCCTGTGAATCTATACTTATTTTAAGAATAAAAAATTAAAAAATAAGGTGGCTTGATAGATGTTGATATTTGATAAAGCAAATATATCAAAATGTTAACAATTGTAAGGTGCCCATAAGTTATAGTAAATGCTATAAAGTAAATAGAAACTGAGAGAATAATAGAGGGACTCTAATTAAGGTAGAGTATTCACTGAAAACTCCTTTGAAGAAGTGACTTCAAGATAACGATGGAGTTAGTCATACAAGAGTCCAGCCCATCCTGGCAGGTCAAGAGTCAACAAACTTTTTCTATAAAGAGCCCAAAACTAAATATTTTAGGCTTTGTGAGACATATGGTTTATGTCACAACTACTCAACTCTGCCTGTGTAGTGCAAAAACAGTCTAAGATAATACATAAATAAATGAGCACACCTCTGTGCCAATAGATCATTATTTACAAAATGAGGCAGCAAGCCGGATTCGTCCGGAGGGCTGTAGTTTGATGACTTCTGATATAGGGTCTCGTAAAATAAGGCATGTGAATTTTATGTTAAGGTCCAGCAAAAGTACTTGAGTAGTTTTAAGCAGGGGGATTAAGGTCACCTTTGAGACTTCGTGAAAAGGAGAAAAAAGGTGCGAATACAAAATATGAAATAATTTAAGTGATTAAAAAAAGATGACTTAGGGGAATTCACTTGAAAACGTTCTAGAAAAATGCCAAGTCTATTTCTTAAATGCTGACAAATTTTCTATGAATACTATATACATAATAGTCCCACAGATACAGTAGTATAGTAATAATGTGGGTGGGTATTCCTATTTTCCTTCCAGTAGGCTTACCTCGGGTTGGCTGTACTCTTCCGTGGAAGATTCCCCCTTCCTTTGGCATTGTAGTAGAAGTTCCCTCTCCTTGCGCCTTCTGAGATAAGGGTGGGAGCCTACCATCTGGTGCTGTGGTTGCATTATCCCTGGTGATTCTCTTATACTCCTACTATGCATTTGTTAAGAGACTATTTATTAAACACTTCTCAAGTTATCCAATTTGAATGTCTTTCTCCTGCTGGTGCCCTGACTGATACACCAAGTACAAAAAAGATAGAAAGCCTAGTTCCAGAAGTAGGAGGGTACCGACCACAGAAAGGAGGCTTGCATATCTACTAGGTCAGAAAACAGTCCACCAAACTTAGTCCTGGCAAGTGAAAAAGATGAGGAGGTTAGAAAGTAAAAATAATCCACCTCCATAGCAAATTTAAAACAAGCTACCTAAACATTTCTTGCCTTCAGTCAGGCTGAGGCTCAGGACATGGGCCAGTAGGTCAGATTCCAGTGTCACCTGGTGTGAAGTGACATGGCCTAAGCAAAAATAAGTTTATATATAGAAAATTCTGTTTTGTGTATGCTTTGAAATGAAATCGGACACAATAGTTGTTTGACTTCCAAATATTTTTCTTTCTTAATACAATAAATCAGTGGGCAGTTTTGCAATTTTATTTTCAATTTGCTCTAAGAGGTATAATTTTTTTTTCTGACTGCAACATTCTTTACATGTTACTGTGAACACCTCACTTCTTATGCATATGTTTCTAGATCTCTTAGAAATATGAAAAAGGAGCAATTTTATGATTAGGAGCGTCAATAACTTTCATTTCCTTCCATCTCCTTTTATGACATCTGCTGAGTTATTCTTTTATTCATTTCAATAGATTTAGAGGGGTAATCAAGTAGTTTTCTGATATGAAGATAATTATACAGTGGTAAAGTCAGAGTGTACCCGTCACCTGAATAGTGTACATTGTACTGGACAGGTAGTTTTTGATCCCTCATCCCCCTCCCAACCTCACCCCTCCTTGATCAAAAGTTTATATGTTACTCTGATGTTAACATCATACCAGCGTAGACCTCATGCATTCAGATGTATATCCTTTCGTAATTAGTTTTCTGCCATGTAATACCTTTCATTTTGAGTCCAAGAATCCAGAAATATGTGCTGATATTGGATCTAGTAATTACACAAAATTGAATTAATTTTACTACTAATTTTTAAATTAAAAATTGGCTTGACCCATATTTTCCCTAAGGATATTGTTATTAAATAAATGAGTAATCACGGCTTATATAATTGATCAAAGTTAAGAAAGCAATAGAGAGAAAATATTCATTTAGAACCAGTGTACTTCCTGTTTGGTTTTTGGAAAAGGCAGCATTCCACCTTCATATAGAGAATTTGTAATTTCAGTTATCCCTTCTCTCTCTGGTTAATTATAAGAAGAAAATGAAAAGAGGGAAGGAAACAAGGGATGGAGGAAAATAAAGTGATAAAGGAAGAGAGAGAGATTGAGGAAAGAGAATGTCTTCTTTAAAGAATTTCACTTTTATGAAATGTTCAGAGCACACTCTGTTTAATCTCTGTATTCACAAAAAATCCAAGAATAGTCACTCTCCTATCTTTGCTACATAATGCCAAAAACAATATTTTAAATTCTTGGCTATAAAACAGTTATTTAATTTCAAAAACCAAAAACCAAACAGAACCAAATTATTAACTTGAGAACCCTTAAGAGTTTATCTCCAGAGTTTCTTCTTAATATTTAAACAAGTTACTGACTTACATGTAATGAGTGACTCTTTGTTAAGCACCTAGTGGCTTTAATTTCATAATTACTACTTTCTTCCTTTTGAAGAGTATGGTCAGCACAGTCTCTAAGTCTTATCTCCCTTGATTTTTACTTTGATTGATACCGTCAACCATGCTATTCTTCCATAAGCCCCACTAAAGTGTTTGTTATAAATTATTTTCTCCATCTTAGATTTATATCTCAAGTATTAGTTTTCCTCCTCATTTTCCATAATGAAGTGCTTAGGATTATATTGGCAAAACAAAATAAAAAAAGAAAGAGTTTTTAAATTGAGTAGAACTCTGGATAAGAAAGGCTGGCCAACTATTTTAGGCAAGATAAAGAACTGAAAGTAGTAGGCCCATTACAAATAAGCCCTTCAAGTCTTCAAAATTATGAAATACAGAAAACAGAGTGATAGAATGAGTCTTTGATATTCCCTTAAAATCTGGTACCAAAAAGTGATTGAAGAAATAGGAAAAGATTTCACAGGAGTGAGATGGAGGATAAAGTAAATGTTAACTGGAGGAAGTAATCTTTTAATACACACCTTACTCTCTAAAATCCCTTTGGAGTCCAAGATTTTGTTCCCTTTCTTTCAAAGCTTCTATTACTCATATTATTTGTACAAAGATCTAATCATGCTTTGCCTAATTTTCTCTCATTGAGTCAATAAAATATAAAACATCTTTAAAAGCACCATTAATTAGTATAATGACTAAGATGGGCTTCAGAGTAACTTCTGGAAAGGTTGAAATTATCTGAATATGAAGATCACTAAGAAAATGAAGGTGATGATGGAGTAAAAGGCATTGGGTCATGCATTCACCACCAGCGTCAAGATATAAAGCAGTCCTACCATTACAGTGATGTTCTCTCACGCTGCCCTTTCAAAATGATACACATCATACTCCCCTTTCTTCTATTCTTTACTTCTATAATTTTGTCATTTCAAGAATGTGATATAGAAGTCATATAGTATATATAATCTTTTTGTATTGGCTTTTCTTAGAGAGCATACTTCATTTGAGATCATGTACGTTGTTTATCAATAGCTTTTTTCTTTTTTATTATTGAAGCTTGTCCCATGTTCTGGGTGCACCACAGTTTGTTTAACCAGTTACCCATTAAAGACCATATGAGATGCTTTCAGTTTTTGGCTGTTATGAATACAGCTGTTATGAACATTTATGTACAGGTTTTTATGCAAACATAAGCTTTTATTTCTCTGGGATAAATGCCCAACAGTGCATTTGCTGGGTCATGTGGTGATTGCATATAGGAAAGTGCCAAAACTGCCCAACTGTTTTCTCAAAGTAGCTGTACCATTTTACATTTCAATCCACAATGTATGAATTATTCAGTTTCCCTGCATCCTCTTCAGCATTTGGTATTCCCTCTATTTTTATTTTAGTCTTTCTGATAGGTGCATTGTAATATCTTATTTTGGTTTTAACTTGGATTTCCCTTTTGGCTGATTATGTTGAACACTTTCCTTGTGTTTGCTTGTCTCTGTAAATCTTTTTCATTAAAATTTCTTTGCATGTCTATTGTTCATTTGTCTAATTGTATTGTTGTGGTTTTCCTATTGCATTTTGAGAGTTCCTTAGACATTCCAGACATTAGTCCTTTGCTGGATATGTGGCTTTCAAATATTTTCTCCCAGTTTGTAGCTTGTCTTTTTATCCTCTTCACAGTGTCTTCAAAGGGAAATAGTTTTAAATTTTGTTGAGATACAATTTATCAATTACTCTATTTATGGATTGTGCTTTTGGTATCAAGTCTAAGTACTCTTTTCCTGACTCTAGATCCTGAAGATTTTCTCCTATGCTTTTCTCTAAAAATTTTGTAGTTTTATTTACATTTAAGTCTGTGATCTATTTTGAGTTAAAATGCAAACAAGATGTAAGGTTTAGGTTGAGGTTTATTTTTTTGCATAGAATGTCCAATTGCCTCAGCCACATGCGTAGAAAAGTTTATCCTTTCTTCACTGAAGTTTTAAAAATATTTTTGTCAAAATCAGTTGGGCATAAATGTGAATATTAGAAAAAAGAAAACTAAAATCAATAATCTATGTTCCTACTTTAGGAAATGAGAAAAATAAGAGAAATTTTAATCCAATGTAGAAGAAAATAAATAATAAGAATTAGAGCAGAAATCAATAAAATTGAAAATAGGAAATCAAAGAAAATTAGGAAAATCAAAAACTGGTTATTTGAATAAAATCAGTAAAATTGATAACCCTCAAGCCAAGCTAACTAAGAATAAGAGAGGTCACAAATTATTAACACCGGAAATGAAAGAAAAAGCATCTCTACAGAGCCCATAGACATTAAAAGGATAAGAAACTAATGCTATAAATAACTCTATGCCCATAAATTCTAGAACTTAGATGAAATGGACCAATTACCTGACAGGCACAACTGCCAAAACTCATGCAAGAAGATATACACAATTTGAATAAGCTTATATCTATTAAATAAATTGAATTAATACTTAATAACGTTCCAAAACAGAAAGTATCAGGCTCGTATGGATTCATTGGTGAATTCCACCAAACATTTAAAGAAAAAATTATACTAATTCTCTACAATCTCTGTCAGATAATAGAAGTCCAAGAAATATTTTCTAACTTATTTTATGAGGTTAGCATTATCCCAATGCCAAAACCAGACAAAGACATGAACACATTAACTGCCATGTGAGTTGTATTTAACTCACACTAGTTTTAAGCCTGGGGTCTTCTGAACATATGTAACTCACATGTCTCTCCACCTTGGGAGCCATGAGAACATATGGCATATGGCATATCTTCAACAAAATATTAGCAATCAAAACCAACAATGTATAAAAAATAATTTTATACCACAACCAAGTTGGATTTATCACAAGTAGGCAAGGCTGATTCAACATTTGAAAGTCAACTTACTGTAATCCATTGCATATACAGGCAAAAAAAGAAAAATCACATGATCATATTAACAGATACAGAAAAAGCATTTGACAAAATTAAATGCTCACGATAAAAACTTTCACTAAATAAGGAATAGAGAATAACTTCCTCAACTTGGTAAACAATATCTACAAAAAACATACCGCTAGCGTCACACTTAATAGTGAGGAAGCCAAAGCTTTCCCACTAAGGGCAGGTACAAGACAAGCTTTTCCCCTCTAACCCTCCTTGGCGACATTTTACTCAAAATTATAGCTAATACAGTGAGATAAGAAAAGGAAATAAAATGTATCCAGATCAGAAAGAAAGAAATAAAGAGTCTTTATTTGTAGATGGCATAATTATCTACGTAGAAAAATCTCAATCCCAAAGAGTAAACCAAAAAAAACTTCCTGGAACTAACAAGTGATTATTATAACAAGGTTGCAGTATACAAAGTTAATATCTATAAATCAATTGCTGTCCTCTTATACTAGCAACAAACAAGTGGAATTTGAAATTAAAAACATAGCATTGTTTACATTAGCACCCAAAAAGAGAAATACTTAGGTGTAAATTTTACAAAATACGTACTAGATTTATTATCCAGAAAACTACAAAACTCTGATGAATGGCAGATAAACTAAATAAGTGAAGAGATACCCCATGTTTCTAGATGGAAAGAGCCAATATTGTCAAGATGTCAGTTCTTCCCAAATTGATCTATAGAGTGAATGAATTTCTCATCAAAATTTCAGAAAGCACTTTTGTGGATATTAACAAATTGATTCTAAAGTTTATATGGAGGTGCAAATGACCCAGAATAGCCAGCACAATATTAGAGGATAAGAACAAAGTTGGAGGACTGACATTAACCAATGTCAAAACTGACTATAAAGCTACAGCAATCAAGACAGTGTGGTATTGGTGAAAAAAAATAGACAAATAGATTAACAGAACAGTAGAGAGAGCCCAGAAATAGACACCCCACCCCCTCCACACACACAAAAACTGATCTTTGACAAAGGAGAAAAAGGCGATACAATGAGCAAACACAATTTTTTTCAGCAAATGGTGGCTGGAACAACTAGACATTCACATGGGAAAAAAAAAAAAGAATCTAGACACAGACCTCACAACTATCATGAAAGTAACTCAGGACGGATCATAGGCCTAATATAAAATGCAAAGCTATAAAATTAGAAGATAACATAGGGGAAAACCTGGATGACTTCAGGGATGTTGATGACTTTTTAGATAAACACCAAAGACAAGATCCATAAAAGAATTAATAGATAAGCTTCACTGCATTAAAATTAAAAACTTCTTCTCTGTGAAAAACTATGTCAAGATAATGAGAATAGAAGATATAGACTGGAAGAAAACACTTGGAAAAGTCACATCTGATAAAAGACTGTTATCCAAAGTTTACTAAGAGCTCAAAATTCAACATAGAAAAATAAACAAAAACATTAAAAAATGCAGCAAAGACCTTGACATCTCACCAAAGATATATAGATAGATAATAAACATAGGAAAAGATGCTGTACATCATATGTCTTCATGGAGATGCAAACTGAAATAACAAGATACCATCAACACATCTATTAGAATGGCCAAAATCTGGAACACTGACAACACCAAATGCTGGTGAGGATGTGGACCAACAGGAACTCTCATTCATTGCTGGTGAAAATGTAAAATGGTATAGCCACTTTAGAAGAAAGTTTGGCAGTTTCTTACAAAACTAAACATATAGTTACCATACAATTCAACAATCATGTTCCTTGATATTTACCAGACGATTTGAAGACGTGTTCACACATAAAACCTGCACATGGATGTTTACATAGCTTCAGATATAATTGCCAAAATGTGGAAGCAACCAAGATGTCCTTCAGAAGGTGAGTGGATAAATAAAATGTGGTATATCTAAACAAAGGAATGCTATTTGGCACTTAAAAGAAATAAGCTATCAAGCCATGAACTGACATAAAAGACTCTCAAATGCATATTACTAAGTAAAAGAAGCCCATCTCAAAAGGCTGCATATTGTGTGATTCCAAACATATTACATTTTGGAAAAGGTAAAACTATGGAAACAGTAAAATGATCAGTGGTTGCCATGGGTTGAGGTAGAGCAAAGGATGAATAGACAGAGCACAAGATTTTTATGGCAGTGAAAATACTCTGATATTATAATGATGGATACATGTCAGTACATTTGTCAAAATTCACAGAATATACACACCAAGAATGAACCCTAATGTAAACTATAGACTTTGGGTGACTATGATGTGCCAATGTAGTTTTATCAACTGTGACAATGTATCACTCTGGTAGGGGATATTGATAATGGGGGAGGTTATATATGAGTTGGGACAAGGAGTATATGGAAAATCTCTGTACCTTCCTCTTAATTTTGCTGTAAACCTAAAATTGCTCTAAAAAAATAGACTTACTACAAAGAAATGATAAATATTTAAAGTGATGGATATGGTAATTATGCTAGTTTGATAGTTACACAATGTATACATGCATTGAAACCATACCCTATAAATATGTATAATTATGTGTCAATTATAATTTTAAAAATTAATTAATAAAAATATAAAGTCTTAAAAACTCAGTTGGACATAATTTTGAGGGTGCAAGCTTCAAAACTGTCAGCAATTGGGCCCCATCCTAAACCAACTGAATCGAAATCCATAGGCATGATCATATATCTATAAGAATTTTTAAAAACTATTCATGTGATTTTAACATTTAGTCAGGTTTGAGAACAATTGGGCCAATCAAATTCATCTACTCTTTTTCTCGAGAGCAGTACCATTTATTTCTTATTTTTCTCTACGCTTTCATTTTTCTTCTAAGTTTGCTATATAAAATATAGGACACTCAGTTAAATCTGAATTTTGGATAAATGAAAAACAATTTTCCCCCTTATGTAATTGTACATTCTGCATTTGCAATTTGTCAGCTTATTACTAGTCCTTCAAATTTTAATCAAAATAACTGAATGCCCTTCCCCTTACCTAGAGTACCAGTAATTTCATCCTTTTCCAAGTTTTTTTTAGAATCTTATCACTTTCTCTCCTGGGGTAATTATCCAATTCCATTATTTAGTTGTATTATATCTAGTTGGGTTCAGGTTTTATGCCAATATTTGCTTCAGTTATCCTAGCTCCAGAAATCCTTCGTATCATTTAGTGCTACGAAAGTGACCAGCCATCCTTATTTTTCCAGTACTGTCCTGATTTGGGTACTGAAACTCTGGCATGCTGATAAGTTCTTAGCATTGAGCATTTCAAAATGGTTTGTCACCTTACTTCACACCCATTAGAGGATTAGAAGAGGTTTAGGAAATATGTGTTAAATGTATGGCTTCTAATATGTTTGGACATAAAGGCAGTAATGCAGCAGCAGCTTTTAAACACACAGATTAACACATATTCTTCTTTCTATCCTGTCACAGTAATCTGAATATTACCCAAAACATACAGAGGTCCTACCCACAGAACATTCCCTTTATTTAAATATAAGATAAGATTATTTAATCATATGCAACAAATACTACCCTCCAACAATTTATTATACACTCTAACATCGCTGTGCATACCTTTCATTTCTATTAACATGAATTTTATCCAGATGCTAAAACACAAGCTGTATAAAAAGTACATGTGTTACAAATTTATTATTTTAAGTTGAAAAATAAATAAGGTCCCCAAAGAAAGTTTTGTCAATTATTTCTTGAAAGAAATAGTACACTAAAGACTGGTTACTTTGAACTGTATGTCAGAGGTTTCCTTCTACTTGCAAAAATAAACTCATTATTCTGTTCTGGTCTATTGAGTTATCCAAGTATCTTACTTTCAAATATTGCGCAATCCCATGTTCAATTCTAAGCTAGTATTGCTTTAGATTTTGAAACAAATCTCACCAAAATGTGCATTAATAAATGGTCCTAGAGATCCCATTCATATGTCACAAGCCGCTTGTTTTTCAGTTGCCTGGTTTTATCACTTTTTAATGATTTGTCACGTGTCCTAAAAGACCATGCAATTAATCTTATGTAGGTTCACTAAATTAGCCTGTAAATAATGTAACAAATCATTAAATTGAAAAGCAAACTAAAAGCATTTAAAAATAAATCTATCATATTGCATTAAAAACCCTAAAGCCCTGAAGTGTGAGTAGCAGTAAACTAAGTATAGCAAGAATGATAAAGCCATTGACCATTTCAGATAGAGAAAAAAATAAGCATGCGATATGTGGACTTCCTAAGATTAAGCAGGTACAATTTTGTTGGTTAAAGTTTGAGCCTTAACGTTGTCTTAGAGAATAAGGCACTTTGACAGCTGCTTTGTAAGCAAGGGCTCGGTGAGACAGGAGAGACAGGAACACTCATGCACTGCTGGTGGGACTGCAAACTAGTGCAACCTCTGTGGAAAGTAATATGGAGATACCTCAAAGAGCTAGCTACCATTAGGTCCAGCAATCCCACTACTGGGCATCTACCCAGAGGAAAAGAAGGCATTCTGTAAAAAAGACATCTGTACTAGAATGTTTACAGCAGCACAATTGTAAAGATGAGGAAACAACCCAAGTGCCCATCAATACACAAGTGGATTAATAAAATGTGGTATATATACATACATATATATATATATATATATATATATATATACCATTGAGTATTACTCAGCCACAAAAAACAATAGTTATCTAGCACATCTTGTATTATCCTGGATAGAGCTGGAGCCCATTCTACTAAGTGAAGTATCACAAGAATGAAAAAACTGGCACTACATGTACTCACCATCATATTGATATTAATTTACCAATACTTATATGGCCTTATAGTAGTAACATTCATCAGGCGTCAGGCAGGTAAAGGGGGAGGAAGGGATGAGGATAGCCACACCTAATGGGTGTGGTGCTCACTCTCCAGGGGATGGACACCCTTGAAGCTCTTACTTGGGCAGGGCAAAGGTAATATATGTAACCTAAACATTTGTACTCCTGTAATATGCTTAAATAATAAAAAAAAAAAAAATTTAAAGGCAAAACTTTGTGGGTTTCCCAAAGATATCTACATTCCCTTATACTGATGATCCATGAGTTTGTCTAGGTAATTCATGATATATTTTAAGGATCATATTTTTTCCTGTTTGCAACATATTATAAAATTTTAAGAGAAAGTTTATTTTTCCAGCCAGTTGCTTTTCATAGTCTATTTCAAAATCATGAATTTTACCACTCAAAAGTTTTAATGGCCTAATTTTTAAAAATAAAATAATTTTTATGGAACTGAAAGAAAAGATTATAGTTTCATTCAGACCTATATATATATATATATATATATATATATACATATATATATAGTTAAAATTTCATCACTTTTAGAGTCCTACCTCTATGTGTGATGTTTTCCATGTTAGCAGAAATCAAATGTTAGTTTCTTAGTGTAACATTTTTATAATCCCTTGAATAACAAGGTAGTTCTGAAGAGGAAAGTTGAAAATTGAGTAAATCCTTTACAGTGTTTCTTTTGTCCCTGTTCTGATCTCAAGAAATCCGAAATCTATAATCTCACATTATCTGTGAGTATAAATAAAACAAAAATAATCTCTATATAAGAATTGACCTCATGTAAGGGAAAAACATTTTGCTCTTCCTTTTCTTTTTCTTTTCTTTTTTTATGAAGATATCATGAGGCCCGCTCTGGTCTCTCAAGGAATGCACTAATACATCATGTAGAGTGAGGTTAATGTAATTTCCATTGTGTTCAGTATCTTAACTTACATAAGTAAAACGATAATCTGATATCTTACAGAAGTCACCTTCACGTATTCACATTTAAAACCAGGATTTTAAATTAGATTCACATAATTATGAAAAAAATTGGTTAACTGCTTGTTAAAATAAACATGCCTAAATCAAACATTGACAGTAATTGACACAATTTTATTGACTGAACAAGCATTAAGATTTACCGTGCTTTGTAGTGTATTGCTAATTACCTGTCATATCAGAGTGAGTGAAAAACATTTACATATCTAAGATTGTTTGCAAAAAAGCCAGTCCACAAGGAATCTATCAATTTTCACAATGAGGGAAAGAATACACACACATACTTATATATAGACTTGTATAAACATATAATGTGTACATACTATGTGTACATATACAATATGTATAGCTATGCATACCTATATATTAATAACTATATATCATGTGTATGTATACATAATATATGTATCTATTGATCTATTAATATATGTATTCTATATGTATATTGAGAGAGAGAGAGGAAGACTACAAAGAGTAGAGAGTTCTAGAACAGAATTTACCAATGGTTTTCTTTAACATTAGTTCATAGAAATCCTCAGAGTGTAAGTTTTCTTAATCATTGTAAGTCAAAGAAGGACCACATGCTAAATCAACCTTTGGCCTCACACAACACATATTAGCATATTAAATATTCTGATATCTTCTGTTGAAAGGGTGCTTTACTTTGTTTAATACATTATATAGATATAGATACCCACGAATCCTTTTTTCTCCCTAATTGATATCTTTTCACACCATAGAAAACTCATGTTTTGCCAAACAAACTTGGGGGGGCAGTGTTTGTTTCCATTCATGCTAGATTGGAATATCATCATATTTTCTATTAACTCGTATGGATTAATATAGTCTTGAATTTGGAATCAGAGGATCTGGGTTTTACTTCTATTTTAGATGCTTGACTTTCTGAGACTCAGACTTTTGTGAAGATGCCCGGGAAAGAAGATACGGTTTGTGAAAGACCTTTGTAATCTTTAAAATGCTTTACTAGTTAATTCTTACTAGCTATTATCAAGCTCAACCAAAGAGGCTCTAAAATGTTATCTATATCACTCAGATTTCTTAAACTATGTAATGACATATTGCTTAATTCCTTTCTGTTAATGCTTTGGTCTCCATCTTATAAAATTGCAAGAAACAGTTAAATGTTCCAAATCCTAAGAGGCTAAGCACTTCTACAAACAACAGTCAGAATAGGGAAAAAAGAAAATTAACGGTTTTCTGCTAATGACTCATATTAGGCCTCTTTGGTGGTCTAAAGCAATGGATTACATCTTTTT